>JACEIK010002361.1:140359-215903 GCA_018107945.1 Datura stramonium
TATTTACAGCCGTTATATAGCCCGTTGCTTCCAGAAATCTGAGATAGAGCTAGCCAGGCACCAGATGTGCTTAGGCTCACCAGTTAGCAATCCAGGTCCTTCTAGGGCACCAGGTTCCAGTCATACCACCCAAGGCGGGGCGTGACTGCGGGTTTCCGAGCCTATGCCCAAGCATCTGGACAAGACAGTTCGTGCCAAGCTTCTGGAAATCAAGGTCGGAACCAATATCGAGACAACTACAATAGAAATGTATACAAAGATAGAAGCCGAGGTCGTGAGCGAGAGGGAGAATGGAGAAGGAATAATGGTTACCGCAATGACCGAGCAAGATTGTACATGCCTCCCAATGCACGTGAGGGGTAGGCTGGGCAATTAAAGTTAGATCGCATGATGGTTGAGATGCTCAAAAAGGTAATATCCATGGAGGACCAGCTGAAATACATTCGTGGAGATATATCTTGCATAGGTCAGAGATTCGAATCACATACCACGACCATCAAGCAAATAAAGCAGCAGTTGGGTCAATTGTCGACTTCCCTGAACCCTAGGTAAAAGGGAACACTACCTAGAAACATAGTCCACAATCCAAAGAATGAAAGTCACTGTATAGATCTGATGACTAGGAGTAGAAAGACCACAATTGACCCCCCCTCTGCCGGCTGTAGTTGAACTGAAAGCAAGAAAGAGAACATGATTGATGATAATGAAGAGGTGTTGAGCATGAGCTGAAGGAAGAAGCTGAGTTGACTGAGGCTTTAGATGTTGAGAAGGAGCCTAAAGTCGAATAAGGAAAGAAACAAGAGGCCAAACAGACTTATAAATCTATCCCACAACCAGCGCCACCATTCCCTCAAAGAATGAAGTATAAGGTGGAAGATGGAAAGTTTCAGAAATTTCTGTTGATGCTTATATAATTATTTGTAAACATAACATTGGTCGAGGCATTGGAGCAGATTCTGGGATACGCCAAGTTTATGAAGTACCTTATTACCAAGAAAAGGTCCGTGAGTTATGAGCTTGTGAGTAACTTGCATCATTGTAACTTCGTAGCCTCATGGGTCCTTGCCCAAAAAAATGAGGATCCAGGTACCTTCACCATTCCATGTACTATTGGTGATGTTGATTTTGCGAAGGCACTCTGGAACTTGGGAGAAAGCATCAATCTGATACCATTAACTGTGTTTAAATACCTGGGCTTGGGAGCCCCTACACTGACTACTATGCGGATATTGAACTGTGAAGAAGCCTGTGGGGATCCTATTTGATGTACTTGTAAAGGTGGATAGATTCATATTCCCAGCAGACTTCATGATCCTTTATTACGAGGTTGACTTTGGGGTCCCCATTATTTTGGGGCAATGATTCCTTGCCACTGGGAGGGCTTTAGTATATGTGGAAGTTGGCCAGCCGAAATTTAGGCTTAATAAAGAGGAGGTCACTTTCAATGTCTGGTGCTCAATGAAGCAACCAAATGATTTTAGAGTAGTCTTAGCAATCGAGGATGAGTCGAAGTTTCTTGACAAAATCTGAGTAGTCAAGAGACTTGTATCCTACCACAACATTAAATCAGGCGCTTCTTGGGAGGCAACCCATGAGGTGGTTTGGTAAAGTCTAAGTAACTGAACCACCTGCGTTGTGTCGCGATGTTAAATCAAGTGCTTCTTGGGAGGCAACCCAAGTTTATTGACTTATGCGTGCTTAGTATGCAGGAGAAACAAAAATAGGCTGTAGAAAATTGAAGTGTAGACTGGTACTACGAGCCTCAGTACGACTTGTAGGATCATTGTACGGGCCATAGTATGAGTCGTGGTGAGAAGCAGAGATATGGACTAGTGCATGAGTTCATGGTATGGTTGGTCCTACGACTCATAACTCTATTGTATGGATCATAGTCCTCACTATACCTATGAACTATGCAAAGTATGGAACTCTAGTTCAGAGTGACCTACAAGTCGTGGTACGGTTCGTACCTTCATGGTAAGAGTCGTATCATGTGCTCATAGGTCCACAGGAAAGTTTCCTAAACCTATGCTACGAGTCCTAGGGACAAGTCGTAGGTCCTTGCTATGACTCATGGTACGAGTTGTGTCACGACCCAAACATAGGCACAGATAGAGACACGGGACAAGGAACCCTGAGAGGTTCCAAGTCGACCCATGGCATGAACATAACAACTAAGAGCATACTGTAAGCAGATTCTAATATAATAATAAAGCACACTTAAGCGGAAGTATGCATACATATCGATCTAAAACAGTGTCAACAACGACAAGCTGATTTCTACATAATGTCTAAATAGCCTCTAACATAACTAATGAGCTGATGGGACAGCATCCCCAACTAGATCGACAAGAGAAAGTCTGAAACTAAAATAACATGACTATAGATAACTGAATGTCCTTGAAGGATGAGGACTCACCAATCCCTTCTAACACAAGTCTGATAGGAAAGCAAGACTAATAATGCGGCTGAGGCTAATCTATCGGACCTGTATCATGAAATAATACAACATAGAGTATGCGGTCAGTACTTGGAATGTACTGAGTATGCAAGGTAAGTAAAACGGACAGTTGAAACACATAAGAGTTCATAAGAATAGGACAACATGTACGTGAAGTAAATATCATAACATAGCAAGAGGGATTAAAGTTTTCAAAACATTCATAATTTATTTGTAATCATAATCATAAGAGAAACATTATATAAACATAAGTTTAGCCAAAATAATATATTATGACAATGCATAAATCATGAGGAACAATGGGAGGACTCGTCATAACCGAAACCATCATAATAGAGCTTACATGATACCCCAACTATCTCGCTCAACTGGGCAGAGCTGTCCCAGGCTTGCCAGGCAAGGGATTTTCAGTATGGTGATATCATAGAGATCTAATAATGATTATATATACCTACGGTGACACGTAGTTCTGAGACCACGGGGTTTACCTGAACGCCGGGTCTACTCAGTGCTAGACACTGCTCCTACAAACATGCACATGAGGCTCATATTATAATCATAAATCATTCATGAAGTTCATGGCCAATTACATCATAACATACTTAATCATACTTAAAATACGTAATTTTCCATGGATAAGGGCCAAGAACTTGGCCGAGAGTCATAAATTAATAGATCATGAAATCCATGCATACTTGTAAACATGTATATACTTGATATTAATAAATCTAGGATGAATACTTGAAGGGAATTCATAACATAAATCATAATCATAATTTAAAATTGATAAGATTAAAATCATAATAGAATCATAACTTGACTTTTCATGAAGCATGCATAATTGGACATAATTCAATTAAATTTGAAACTATGGATTAATAATAAAAAATAGTTATAAAATCTCCCCATAGATCATAAAACTTGATTTGATACATGCAGGGAATTTACCCATAGATAGATCATAGAGAATTTCACAAGAATTGGGATAAACCCCATAAGATCACGAAACTTAAATCTAGAATTGAGATTCATGGAATGGAGAAAAATTTTGAGCATGAGAGTGAAAGGAACTCTCATTCATAGCTCCACATACTTGGGTAAGTTGATCTTACACTCTTCCTTGAATTCCCGTAGGAAATTGAAGGAGAATTGATGGATTGTTGACTTGATCACCCCTAGGAACCTTCTAGTCTTGCATGAATGGAGTGGAGTGATTTAGAATGATCTAAACCCTCTTAAAACAATCCTAGCTAAGCTTAAAACAACGTAGTTTAGGCCTTAGGAAGTTAAGAATTACGGAAAAGCCCTTGATAAATTCGTAGGAAAATACACACTGGCAGTCCCAACGAGGGACTGGACGATTCGTGGCCTGAGGGAATGACTCGTGGCCCGCCTTCCATGGTCATTACTGGAATCCACACCTCTGAGGGACACCACGACTCTTGATGTTCCCAACAACTCGTGGTGACCGAGTCGTGATGAGCACTGCCTAAAATCTCCACCTTCACTCCAACCACTAACCACGAATTACTTAATGACTCGTGGTCCTGACCATGATTTGTGACCTCTCCCATGAGCAACTCCTTGACCAAAAAATCCAACAAACTCACCCTTCACTCCATGATTCACCTAACGACTCGTAGTGCACCTCACCTCACTAGATGACTCGTCCTATGATCTGGTGCAGAAAATCTTGTTTTCTCCGTTTCAACCCTTAGGTCTAATCTTAGGGCTTTTGGGGTATTACATGTATGGAAGGGCCAAAGTACTTAAGTCAACCCGACTCGACCCAATTTTTAAAAAAACTTCCCTAAAACTATTTAAACTTCAAACACTTCAGACCCTTCTTCCACGCACTTAAAACCTCAACTCATGAACACTACCCACACTTCCGCTACAACCATAGCTCATGAACAAAGATCACTGAGCAAAAATTGTGCCCGATTAACAATGCCCAAATCAAAGTCCAACCCTAGTCATCGACAAACGCACGAATTGAGCAAGAGATTGCGAAAATCAAGTAAGTTACTATGCTTTGAGTCAGGCAAAATGACCTTTGTGCTTGTATGAATATGTTTAACATCTGGGAGTCCTTAAAATTGATGAAAAGTAGACGAAGATAATGATTATAAAATTGCATTATGATTGTGTTGACTGGGTAGGATTCGAGAATTCTAGAAAATGAATTTAAACTTCTATTAACTGAGTTACGGGTTGTGAATCAAAAAAGGAGGAATGGATAGTTAAAAAATTGTGAACAATGCATGCCTAGAATTGGGGAATTCTGAGTACCCAACACAAATTGAATTAACCAACAAAACTGACATGAACAAAAGGACAAGCTTCACAAGCCTTCCTACGACTCATGGTTTCACACTACGGCTCATAGGATGGCTCGTTGGGACTTTCTTAAGCCAAATGTATGACAAAGTAGTTGGTACGAAACCTAGTACTGCCCGTGTATACTACTACGAGTCATACCTAGTAATCGTACCATGAGTCTAAAAAGGGTCAAGTCTAAAGGCATTAGTACAATCCTTCCTATGAATCGTGGAATCGACTTATGCGTCGTACTATGAGTCATGGAAAAAATACAAAACAGTGGGTTTTAAGAAGTATCCTCATACAACTTGCTGTACGGATCGTACCTTCATAGTACGAGTCGTACCTCAGAGTTGTGACTTGACCTGAGATGTTAAGAGTCTCAGTACGGATCGTACCTCCTAGGTACGACTCATACTATAGACCCATGAAAAAATTTAGAAGATAGTTTCTTGTTTTCTTTCCCTCAGATATGAAGTTCTAACCCTTTTTCTCCACATGTATGATTACTTTGAAGAAGAAAGCAACAAAATCCGCCAGGGAAGAGATAGAAACTCAGAGGGCATTGAGAGATGATCCGTTTGACTCTGAGCATGCAGAACCCTTCCCTAGTGGTTCGATGGAAAATACAGGATCGATATATCTAAAACTGATAAGACTCGAACCAATTGGGAAAAAGCTAAAGCCCAGGCCAAGGTGGCTACTGCCATATCTGCTGATGCTCCCAAGTTTGAGAAGAGAGCTGAGGAAAGAGTCCAAGAGTCTAGTAGTGGCTCTAATGATGATGAGGGGTCCGAGGAGGCCCAATTTGGCAATGGAGACAGTAATTCTTGATCCAATGATGAGGCAGCCAATGCTGACCAAGAGCAGACTTCGCCTAGGGAGAACCGCACAATTTGGTGGAGAGTACTAGGTGCACAGGAGATCTATGAACAGGGTCTTGCTCTCACTGCCAAGAACAACCCCAGGCAGAGTATTTAGAAGAGCCGCGGATCCCAACCAATGCACTGAATGAGGTAGAGGAGATGAAATGGATATTCAGCTACTACGGGTTTAAATGGATGGCTAGAACCCCGGATCGATACACTTCATAGATCGTCCGGGGAGTTCTATGCCAATTATTTGGCTACCATAGAATAGAAAGCAAAGGAGGGGAAGAAAGTCAAAGACTAACCCAAGTTGGAGAGTGTGATGGTGCAAGGCTGCACTATTGATATATCTAAGCGTACCATTGCTAGGGTATTATATGGGCCTCAGTTCTTTCCACCCCACACTATGCCGGAGTTAGACTACAGGGTGGATGCCATGAAGAAAATTAAGAAGTTAGGCCTTGAGGAGAGGAAGAGTCAGCTTAAGTGGCTGTCTAGGGTCATCGCTGAAGATAAGGATAAAAGGCAGAATGAGTATCTAGCGGAAAGAAAGTCACAAAGAATTCACTGAATTTCATTGCAAAAGCTTGTTGGATGTTAGTTCTCCATAGGTTGGCACCGATAGTGAAGGAAAGTACCTTCATCATAGACAAAGCAACATTGGTGGCGTGTATTATGTCACGATACGACATCAACATTCTAAGGGTCATTACGGAGGAGATCCGGGATCGGGCTATGTGATTGAGCACTACCATTCCATTCCTGATTCTCATATTCAGGATGTGTATGGAGGTAGGTCTTAAGGTACGTCATAGTGAGGAGCAGTTGATTGGAGGACAACGAACAATAGACATTGGCTTGATCTGAGATGAAATGAACCCGGTAAGCCGAGCACAACTTTCTACCGCAGTCTTGGTACCAAGAGTAGTTGGGGGCGAGCAGGTGAATGCCCCCACCTCGTAGGAGCAGGACGAGACATCGGCTACATATGTTGGTAATTTAGAGGTAGCACCCAGCACCTCCGCTGCTCCACCTATGGGCCTTCCAAGCCAGATTCCAACAGGATACATGCTAATGCCTCAGGAATTTCTTCAAAAAATGCAAAGAGACTGACCATAATTGAGATAAAGGTGCAGTGTATGATGGATAATGTGAAGCCTTGGGTGAAGGTTGAGATTGAGCTGACTGCACGGGTCTTACATGTCAGACATGACAGTTTTGAGAGCCGTTTCAACGAGCGCATGGCCAAGCAGACTGACATTGGTAGCCTCCGTGAGGAGTTGCTTGTTCTTCAGAGCCAAGTGACCGAGTTGTCATTTGGACAACCGAAAATTCTAATAGCCCCCAATCTTCCTGACCTCGACATCGGTATAGATAATGAGCTTGATTTGGCGGCATATTGGGAGCTGACCAGAGCTAAGGGAGGAAAAGGGAAAAAAGGGTCTTGGAGTATGTTAGAGATGAGACCCTAAAGAAGAAGCGAAAGAAGGAAAAGAAAGAATGCAAAATGGGTGAGATTGGAGAGTCAGCAGAGACATGATGAGTATAGGTCGAAGCTGGTTGAGAGAGTGAGAGGAGCGGGTAGCTCCACCACTGCCCATGCCAAGCTTGCAAGTGGAAAGGACCCTTCGAGCAAGCCACATTCAACCAAAGTTATTTCAAAGGTCGCAGAAGCGACCACTACTACTAAGGGGGTCACCATTCCCCCCGTTGATATACCATTGAGTGCGCCAGCCACCGCCAACGCCATGACTGCATCGGAGATACTACCTCCGCAGGATGACAAGAGCACTTAGTGTGCCACAACTATATTCCATTCCTTATGTTTTATTTATGCTTCGGGGATGAAGCATGTTGCTCAAAAGGGGAGAGGGTGTACTTGTATATTTTTGGGATTTTTGAATTCATCTGAGGGTTTTTCTTGATGTGTTTCTTTTTCCTCGGGCATACTATCTAGTAGAACCAGAATGTTTAGGATGTTTTTGTTTAATTAGAAAGTATCTTAGGATTACTCAGTCAATAAAATGCACTAGATTTGAAGTTTTGACAAAAAAAGATTTTTGACCCTGTTTAAATTTTTTTATGGTTAGTTGTGTACTTGTTGATTGCAAGGCATGATTTATATGGATATTTTTATGGCATTTAATGTATTAGCATGAGTAGTTATAGTTGGCCATGTATGAACCGGTCATGTAGAATGAATGCAAAATATGTACCATGAATGAGTGAGGCTATGTACCAAGTTCAATACTACGTAGAGGATCTAGAACTTATCCCGTTGGTCTTTACATAGGTTTTAGAATGGTTGGTTAGGAAAGGATCATAGTCCATTATTGTTTAGCCCATTTTAGCTTAAATTACAGTACCAAAACATTATGATTCCCTTGATCCCGATTTTGAGTCTTAAATGAATTATTTTTCTTTGATTAACCGATTAACCTTACTCATTTTGTTTATAATAAACCTGTTTTGACCTTGGTCCCTCCTTGGACATTGTGAACCTCAACCCAGGAAAAATGCATAAGTTGAGGTTGGCTAGAGTAGGGGTGCGTAGATCATGGGGAGGTGAAAAAGGAAAAGAAAGGAAAAAGAGTTAAAAATAAGGTGTGGTGTGAAAAAAGAAGAAAAAAAGTTGAAAAAGGAAAATTGAAAATAAAATACAAAAGAGGAAAAATGAATAAAAAATTGAAAGCACACCACACCCATACATTGTATAAAAATGAACAAAAGGGAGGAAAAAGTTGAAAAAGAGAAAAGGGTAAAATAAGTGAAAAGTGAAGCCACATGTATGTAGTGCCAAGGAGGGTTTCATCACTAAAAAATTCCATATTTACCATACCTAGCCCGAAATCCTACATTATATGCCGAATACAATCCTATAGTGATCCTAGCCTGACTGTCCGAAGAGCCGAAGTAGAGAAAATAAGGTCAAGCCTATGGTATCCTATATGCACTATTTGGAACTTTATTGTTAGAGTGATAGTATTATTTTTTCATTCCCACATTTCATATTTTCATATATCTGTGAGTTGGGGACTTCATTTGCTATGAGAGTGCATGATTTGTGTTTTATTCTACCAGTTGTCTAAGTCAAAAGCATTAGTAATGACTTGATTCTCTGCTAATGACTAGATGACATATATTGATCCCTGTTTATCATGGTTTGTGGTTACTTGATGTGCATATGTTGATTTGGTTTCTGAAAAAAGGATTAAAAGTTGTTTGAGCTCATACTGCAAATTTTGATTGGTGTTAGCTGTAGTATCCTAGGTTTATTTTCTAGTTAAGAATTGTTCCTAGTTTTTGTTTTCTTTTCCTACGGACATGCAAATGTCTTATGTTGACGGTGTTGTTGTGCTGTGAGTTCACAACATTTTTGACGCTTAAAACTGAGAAAATAGCATGAAAATAGAGATGTTTATATGGATATGAGGTGTTTTTACTTTGTTTTCAAGAAAAATAGGTGTTGAAGCAAAAATGTGCAAAAGTTGCAAAAAAGTGCAGAAAAGCAGCCAAGTACTGATCTCAATATGAGCCATACCTAGATTGTACGAGCTTATTTATAGAAAAGCTCAGAAGGCTGGAACAGTGCAAAGGAAAAGTATGAATCTCAGTAAGAGCCATACCAAGCTGGTACGAGCCGTAACTGGAGTCGTAGAATATTTCAGGGTTATTTACACAAGTAGTCTACTGATACAGGTTGCACCTACGAATCGTAGAATATACCTACGACCCGTACCAAGAGCCATGGAAAGAATCAGTGATTTTAAGGACTTGGCATAACTCATGATGTGACAAGCTGTTACGAATCATAGGAGCAAGGTATGAGGCATACCAAGACACTCGTAGAAAACTTTCAGAAGATGCCAAAGTTCTCAGAGCCAAACCATGATTGGATTGTACGACTCATGGGATCATGTTACGAGTTTTACCAGATGACAACACTTAGCCAATTCTACAGAAGTCAAGAAATGTATGAGAGCAAGGCACGACCCGTACAATCCTGTTATGGGTCATATGATGAGTCGTAGGATATGTCAACCCCATATTTGTTATTTCCCTATTAACTTAGGAAAAAGATTTTATTGTCTATATAATGTTTTATGTTTCTTTTAGGTTAGAGGAGGTCAGAATTAGTTGATTGTAAATTGCTATAATGTTTGTAGTTAGTTTTTGACGACATTGGAGAACAATTCTTGAGAATCAAAACTTGGATTCCTCAATTGTTCTTGATTTTGTTCATCATATTCTATTGCAATATTCACAACAGATTTTCTTTCAATCATCATTTTAAGTATTTAATTATATGTTTGTCTATGAATACTAATCACAATCTTACAATCATGAGAGACTAAAACCCCTAGTTGTGGGAACCGTGATGGATTAACGAACTAGGGTTACACAAAGTGATTCGAAAACAATGCTAAATGCTTGTATTGTATTCTCTTCGTCTTCAATATTTCTTAATGAAGCGCATGTTGAGACTTGTCCGAATTCCTTACTTTCTTGAACCTAGAGAGGTATAGATTAGGAAAAGGGAATTACAACAAAGCCTTGATTTTTATGATCATTGTATTACTTGGACTTTGGTGGTAGGATAGTTAATTTGGAACAAATTGATAATGGTTAATTTAGAATCGCTCATGAGATCTAACCCGGTGATTGAGTGTAGTCATCCAATAGGAATGAACCAGTCGGCTGGATGAACCGTAGTTATCAGTTCTACAAGTAAGCATTGGGATTGATCATGAGTATAAACTAGAAGTAGTTATGTACCTATGGGGAACATTTACCCTAGTTAATTGCAAATCTTGATTAATAACACTTGATTTTTACGTTTGTTTTACAATTATTTTTCTATAAAATCCCCCAATTTGGAGATAACTCACCAAAATGCTTAAATACCGGCATTAGTCTAGTTTTTACCTTATTCCCTGAAGGTTCGACCCCAACCTCTTTGTTGAATTCTTTATTGACAACATCCGCTTCATACTTTGTCAAGAGTGTGAATTTCAGCGTTATCACTTAAGCATTCGGTAGACATCTGTATTCCACCAAGTATTAAAAATTTGACTTAGGTGTCTTCCTTGCATTTGTAAAGCTGCACATGAAGAGAAAAGATTCCATAGCTTCTGAGCAGTTAGAGATGTCAGTAATATATGAGATAGTGTCTCCAGTTCTAGTTCCTGGCAATACCAGCACCTACATACAATATTAAGTCCAACTACTTTTAGCACATCATCTGTAGGGGTTCTATATTTCCTTACCCTCCATGTGAAAAAAGACATCTTAAAGGTAGCTTTTTAACCAACAATTTTCCAGCAAGTAGATCCTTTTCTTCCTTGTGTCTGATGTATTCTCAAGAACTTTTAATTGTGAATTTTCCACTCTTTTCCAGCATCCACCATGTTCTATCTAAGTCTCCCCTATCTGTTGGAGTTGGAATTTTGTGTACTATATGCTGAATCAATTCTTCAGATAGATATTGTCTTAATTTATCTTGGTTCTACATTCCACTGTTACTGAATTCGTTCACCTCTATTTCTTCTTCCCTATACTCTTCTGGAATAATGAAATAAAGTTCCCCTAAGGTGGTCCAGTTGTCATACCAAAAGTTTGAGTTGCCTTCTTTAACTTGCCACTATATCTGATGCACTACTAATTGTCTAACTGCAATCATTTTCTTCCATATACTTGAGGCTTCTTTTGCTTCTGTTAGGATAAGATGCAATTTCTTACAATATTTGTTCCACATGAATGAACTTCATAATGTTGTTTTAATTTTGAAATTCCACTAGAGCTTGCAAAAAAGTTTGAAATATTAAGGATCTAAAACCAACTCCTCCCTCTAGTTTAGGTAGACATAGATCATCCCATTATATCTAGTGTCTCTTTCTACTATCTCCATTAATACCCTAATAAAAATTTTCCATTAATATATGTAGATGTATCATCACACTAATTGGTGGATTTAGTGCTGAAAGTAGGTGTATTGGCATACTCTGCAAAACATGAGAAATTAAGATAACTCTTCCTCCATAGAATAGTGCTTTACCATGCCATCCTTGTATTCTTTTGCCAATCTTTTTAATAATGATATCATAGAGACTAATTTTGTTCCTTCCATAGAATATTGGGATACCTAAATATGTTAAAGGAAAACTTCCTTGACTGATTCCTGTTTCTCTCTTTATCCTAGCTGTGATTCTTCTCACCACATTTTGATGCACAAGAAAGGAACTTTTCTCTAGGTTGATCAATTGTCCAAAAAATACTTCATACTCTTTCAGAGTTGTTGTATCCATCTTGAGAGTTTGTTTATTAGCAAATACAAAAAGAATTGTATCATCTGCATATGATAGGTGATTGATTTCGGGGCTCCACTTAGGCGTTCCATACCCAACATAGCCTAACTTCTCCATTAGATCATTTAGATACTATGTAAGACCTTTTGCTGCTATAATGAATAGAGCAGGGGCGAGAGGATCCCCTTGTTTCACACCTCTTATTGCATTGAAAAAATCAGATGATTGACCATTGATCTGTAATACCCCAGAAGTATTTAAGATTAGGCTCGGGAACTGGAAATGAGAAGAAGCAAAAATTTGAAATTTTTTCCTCAGGATGATTGATGATACGAGCCGTAGGAAGGACCCATGACCTATAGGAACCACCTGTGGTTAGCAGTTATGGGGGAAGGAGTTGGAACAATGGGCCTAGTAATGACACGTTAGAAGAAGGTATGACTCATAGGTAGGAATCGTGGGTTGGTTCTGGAATAGTCAGGGATAGATAGTATGAGTCGTTCTACGACTCGTTGTGAGGAACAATGAGTCGTTGTGAGTGCCCATAGGAAGAGTAGGGAAAATTCCCCAGTCAAGTAACAGATGGAACCCACGACTTGTAAGAGGAAGGTACGAGTCGTGATGTGACTTGTGTGAGGTTCATAGGTAGTTTCATTAGAGGCAGTAATGAAAGGATATGACAGATTGTTGTTGGATGTAGCGACTCGTCCTTGAAAGGATATGACAGATTGTTGTTAAGATTGCATGTTGTTGGATGTAGCGACTCGTCCTGTTGAGTCGTGGTATCAGGACCTGAGAACTGAAGGATGAGGAAGGAAAGTAACGGACAGTCATTCTACCCTCTTTCTTTTGTCTGTCTAATAAGAAGTTATTAGTGAATCTCCGCCCTTTCCTTTAGTTCGTGAGAATATTATGCATTCTCAACCAAAGAACAAAGAAGGGACGACTCGTTGTCACTAGCACTGCAAAATTCTAGATTTTTCATTAAGGGTATTTTCATAATTCTGAAGCTCTAACGTCCTAAACTACGTCATTTTAAGCTCAGTTAGTAGGGTTGTAAGGGTGTTAAACCTATTCTAATCATTCCCACTCCATGCATACAACTTAGACCCTTTCCTTGGAAATCAAGCTTTAAGAATTTCTCCAATTTCTTACCAAATTTCCCTTGGGCTTTCAAGAGGAAGTATAATCGAATTTACCCAGGTATGTAGGGTTATAAATGGGTGTATTCATTCCACACCCATGCCCAATCCCTCTTCAATTTCATGAAAATTCTAGTTCATGAATCTATGGATTTTTAACCCAACATGTGAATTTTGCAAGTATCAATCATGGGTATGATCTGTGCATGTTTCTAATGTTGAATTATGACTAATGGGCATATTTTACAATTTTTTTAATTATAAATTATGTTTTCAAGTTTTACGAATTGTGATGCCCATCCATGGAAGTTCATCAAAATTGCGATTTATGATATATGTATTCAAGCATGATGAGATGTATATGATGAAAGTATGATTTCAAATAACCTATGTCCATGCTCATGTTTTCAAATGATCAAGTCTACGTCAAGAATGTTTAAGTATTAGGAAAGCCATATGATCAAGTATGTATCATAATTTATCTAAATTTCATGTTATTGGTTTACCACATGGATTTGGAGTCTAGACTCCCACTATATTTTTCAGCTTGTGGTATGGTTGAGTCCAAGGCTCCTCATGTTATGATTTAAGATTTATGCATGTATGTTATGAGTTAGCTTTGTCACTATACGATGGTCATCTTCGTTGAAAAATGAAAGAGAGCATATGTATGTTTTTGGGAGTAGTTTCTATCACTGAGTAGACTAAGGGTCAGTTAACCCTAAGCCTCAGAACTACATTCCAACGTAGGTATGTTCAGATTATTTAGGACCTCTCTTGTGATCTTTCCCTACCCCTAAGGGGCCTTCCGCTTGATATCGATATCGTGGTAGCGTCCTTAGCCTTGGCAAGGCTTTGGACGGCTCTGCCCACTTGAGTGTGATAGTCAGGACCATGTAAGCTTTATCGTCGTAATGTCGATTATATGACGAGTCTCCCATTGTTCTTCATGATTTCAGTTCTGCATGTTCATTAGTCATGATAATTATGTTTTCAGTAGGTTTGACCCAATGTTCAGTTTTACTTATGATTATTAGTTTTTAGCTTTGGGTCATTTGATTCAGTTATGATATGCAGTTATGTTTAAATCATGTTTTTCAGAGAATAACATGCAAGCCCTACTCTCAGAATCTTACGATGAAATGGTTTATGTTATGCATGATAACTTATTTTACTTACTTAGCAGTTTTACTTACCTTACATACTCGTTACATTCCAAGTATTGACCACATACTCTCTGCTGTGTCGTTTCATGATACAGGCTTTGATATTCAAGCTCAGTCCCGCCATTATCCAGACTCTCAATATTAGCATCTCCCTGTCTCAGTTGGTGAGTCCTCATCTTTCAAGGGCCCTTTATCAGTTGTACTTAGTATTTTCAGTTTCAGACTAGAGTGAGTCAGTTAGGGTTTTGTCCCATCAGCTCGTTAGTAGTAGAGGCTTTTCAGACATAGCATGTTATTCAGTTTCAGCCTTGTGTTATGTATTAAGATGTTACGATATTTTCAGGCTTCCGCTATATTATATATGTTAGACTTCCTCTTGATTATGTTGAATATAGATGACATATTCATGCCATGGGTTGACTTGGAGTCTCTCAGAGTTCTTTTTCCCGTGTCTCGATCCGGGCCTATGTTCGGGTCGGGCATGATCACAATTAAGTACCAATTTTTAGCCACTATCCTATATACCATATCAATAATAATTTTTGAAAATCCAAAAGATCTCAGCACTTTTGTGAGGAAGAGCATGATAATCTATAATATGCCTTAGTCATATCCAACTTAAGAACCATATTAGTTGTTGTTGCTCTCAACCTTATGTCCCTTACTATCTCTTGTGTAAGTAGCACATTTTCAATAATACTTTTGCCTTTTACAAAGACTGCTTGATTCTTTGAGATGATCTAAGGAAGAATTCTGCTAAGTCTTTCATGTAACATTCTGTAAATAATCTCGCTTCTGAAATTACTTAAATTAATTAGCCTAACATCAAAAAAATAGGTTATATGGTTCTTTTTAGATAAAAAACCAGGTTTGTATGGATTATGAACCTTGGTAATTCATACCCCCTCAAGAAAGCCCTTACGATGTTAATTATGTCCTCCTTTACTATTTCCCAACATGTCTATAAAACTATTCGGACCACAAGCACTTTCACCATTTAAACCAAACACCACCTCTTTTATTTCCTGCTCTTAGGGATCTGTCTTAAGCTCTATATTTAGTTCAGTGGTGATTTTTCTTGGAATAAATTGAAGTAAAGAGAAATTAGTTGATGTGTTGTCTTATTTCGCTCGTGATCGCTTAGAGCCCCCCTTCCATAAATAGGTACTCCCAAGCCATCGACCACACGCCCTAGCATAGCCTTGAGCTATTTCTGAAAAAACTCAATGGCTTTTTCAGCCATTTCCTTGCTGATATCCACCCATTCTCCTATTGCAGTTTGAATTATGTCAATCATTAGTCTTTTTCTTCTATCATTTACATGAGAGTGAAAAAACTTTGTGTTTCTTTCTCTGTCTTGAAACCATTACATTCCTAATTTTTGTTTCCAGTATTGTTCTTCCATCTTTAGGTATTTGTTCAAATCAACCTGCACTCTCTGTAGTCTTTCCCTATTTTGTGTGGTTGGATATCTCTCAAATTCATCTTCACGAACATGAATAATTTCTTCTAGTGTGGCTATTTTCTTAAAGATGTTATTATATGTTGAAATACTTCAGGTTCTTAGGATCTGCCTAAACTTTTTCAACTTATGATGAAATATCATAAATGGATTACCACTAAAATAACCACCCAATGTTGTTTTATCAATTCTACGAATGTATGATGTTTTATCCAAAAGTTTAAAAACTTAAATAGCTTAACAATACATTCAGCATCCTGCTCTATTTCTAATACCATTGGTGAGTGATATGATTCCTTTTTATCAATGTTTCACATTCATCCTTGGGAACATGTCCATTAGCTTTCGATTGGATACTATTCTGCTTCACCTATGTTGTCTCCCTGCTCGTTTGTGCTTTCTAATTATGGATTGATATGTGACAGTTTATCTGCCAACTTTTCTATGTTCTCTCTACTTATTGTTTTATCCACTGTATTTTTCATTCCATCTTCGTCATCTTCTTTCTTTGTTCTTTCTTCTCTATCTGTATCTGTTCCATTTTTATATAAGTTTTCTTTTTCATTGTTTACCTTATCTCAATTGTCATCGTCCCCAACAATAGTACTAACTCCATCCTTGGCAGTCTTTGAGTGATATTCTCCTTCCTTTTTTGATGTATGACTGGTATTGCTAGAGTTATCTTCTTTGTGGTATCTATTGTTTGCATTTTTTTTACAATTTTCCCCTTTCTTTTGATTTGCCTTGTGTTCATCCTGTTTAGTAGGACTATTGTTCTTGAAGTTTCTTTGCACCCATTCCTTAGTACTTAGTACTTCTTCCTTGTTGTCATATTCTTTGTTTTCTCTTTTGCTGTTGAGTAATTTTTGTTATCCCCTGCTATTTCTTTATCGCCTATTGTATTTAGCTCACCTTCGCGTAAAGCCTCAAAGGTATTATTAGTAGTCACTGTGTTCACCTGGTTCCCTATATTTTTTCCTGTCTCTCTTCTCTTCTTATCCTTTATGGCCTTGCTCTTTTTTCCATCCATTCCTGCCCTTTTTGCATATTTCCCACCGCCTTGCCACTAGTTAGGGTATTGATTTTGTTAGAAGCAGTATCGGTGCCCTTCATATTTGTTGATTCTTCATGCAATCATGCCCTGTATTGTTTATTAAGTTACGAGTGAAGAAATCTACATTCTTGTTCGCCATGGCCTTGTAATTTACACTGTTTGCAATATTTGGTCATGTAGTCATATTGTATCTTGACCCACTTTGATTTTATTTCCCCTATTGCTTCATCTTCCACAATTTTTTTAATTCTTTTAGGATGTTTAGCTAATCGGACGACCTCCACTTTCACTCTTGCACAACTTGGTCTAGTTTTGTTTTTTGTGGCCAGGTTCACTGTTAACGACTTTCCTACTGCTGAGGCCAGAAAAAACTGCTTCTTTAGCGTTATAGATGATTCCTCATCCGGCAAAAACCAAGGATCCCACTTTATTGGTCGCACCTGCCAATAAACTCCATGTATTTTTAGATAGTATGCTGTTGTAGACATCATGATAACAAAATCCTCAATAAAAGATAATCTAATTGACATATGCCTATTTTCAATGAGGCCGATATTACAAGGACCTTTAATCTCAAGTTGATTTGGGTTGACTTTATGCAATTCGTGAACATCGGTTTTTCTATAAGAAATTTTCCTAAGTATAGCATATTGCAAAGCCTCCTTTATAATTAGTTGTTTTACTTCAAACAATTTCCATGTTACTTGTGGTTCTCTATTGAACATAACCACCGGCTTCGAAGGAACAACCTGTACGGGTGTTGTAGCAACTCGACGTAAATGATCTGCGAAACTTGATGTAGTAGATGGTAGGATATTGGAGATAGAAGACTGAACAACCTCCTCAAGAGATTGTCCACCGACCAAATTGTCCATTCCTATCATCGATACCAACGCTTTAATGATTAGGGTTATGAACGGCTAGAGAAATTATGCCCTTTTTTCTCCTACATACACCATCTTCATTTATCTCTCAACACTTTTTATCTACACTCTCTACATTTCTTATTCTCATTACACTAGAACACATACACACTATATGCACATTCTTCCAATTTATTTTATCTCTACATTTTTGCTTTTTTTTGTTTTTTTTCCAAATTTAGCACATCACTTTTTTCCATATTTAAATATAACAATAACATATCCATGTAATAGCACATAATTTCAGACAAGCACTGTAGAAGCCACCACCTGCGATTGGAGCACCGATGAACACTACCACCCTTCTCCTTGGGCTCCCTCTCTTTCTCTCACTACTGCTACAAGTAGCACCACAACTATCTAATTGAAATTTGATGAATTTCTACTACTTCAGAGTTCAACATTATAGAAATGCCGCCATTATCATTCCACTCCTTTTCTCTCCCTCGTCTTGTCACGACCCAAGCATAAACCCTGGACACAACACAGGATCTAGAACCACGAATGACTCCAAGCTAACCCATGGTACATGCATAATATAAGCATAAGCATACACCAAGTGGAGACATTCATAATATATAGCATAAGTGAAACTCTAAAATATCATAAAATTTATAAAGTGGGACAACAAGTCAAGCTGCTAGATATCTATACATCATAATTTGAAAAGCCTCTAACAAAAGATGAGCTGAAGAGAAAAGCCCCCAACTTGCTCTACTAAGTCTATAACTGAAATGACTAAAAGTAAACATAAGCTAAAAACAATGTCCTCGAATGATGAGGACTTACTACAACTGAGCTGAATCTAGTAAGAAAGTGAATCTAGTAGCATAGCTAAGACAGAACATACCAACCTATATCATGAGACGATATAGCACAAAAAGTATGTGGTTAGTACTTTGAATATACTGAGTATGGAGGATAAGTAAAAACATGGGAGTAAGGACAACATGCTATAAATCACGATAGTGAGATAGTCATAAAATATGAGTTTTCCATTGTAATATGAAGTATAATGACCCAAGGTTTTGATAGAAAACTCATAAAGCTTATCATGTTTTAAATCATACGTAAAACTCATAAAGTGCTCAATGGGTCAAAATACTATAATTCATGGTATCATAAAGCATAGACATCAAGAAACATGAAACATGTGGAATGGTGGGAGATTCTCATAACCAATATACTCCAAGTGAACATCATGAAACCCAACCTGTACCCCTGGTTGGAAGGGTATCCATACCTTGCCAAAGATAAGAACCACGAAAAAATGATATCACTCTTGAGCCCAGTAGCGTAAGGGAGACACTCTCAACTGGAAAGGACCCCTTAGCTAGGGGAAAGGGAGAGACTCTTTAATGGCGAGGACCCCTTATCCTACAGCAAAACGTAGTTGTGAGACTTGGTTGAGCTGAAACCCGGCCTACTCGGTGTTAAATAATACTCCCAAAATATACATAGTGCTAATAATCATACTTGAAACATGATAGGTTTTACATGGACTAGTTTAAAATAACATGTATATTTATAAAATGCTTAACATACGTGAACTAGCCATGAAAATAATGCTAAAGATTCAGCCATGATACATAAGCTTGATATTCATGATTCATATATACTTGAGTAAATCAGCTAACTTGAAAATAGAGATCCATGAGAGTTTTTCATATAAATCATGTAATCATAATCATAAAACATAAGTAGAATCATGATAGAATCAATTTAATAAGAGATCATAGAATTTTTGTATAAAAGGGTCTAACCTTAGATATTTATGAAAATAATAATTGTAGACATGGATGAATTAAACTCATTAAATTAGACTTGAGATTGGGAAAAAGGGTGAAAGAAATCCCCCATTCATGACCCCATATACCTGGGCTTGATGAATTCTTTACTAGATTTGAGATGCAAGAGAATTGGAGAAGATGAACCCTAGCTTCCTTTAGAATCCTTGAGAGTTTGACTTCCATCTATGGTGTTTATAAAATAGAATACGAGTTTAGGACAAGCTTAACCCTTAGTTACCCCCCCTAGGATATCCAAAACGACCTGGTTTACAAGTTAAAAACATAGGAAGTTATGAAAATACCCCTGGAAACTCTCACTGAAAATCAACCTATCCAGTCACCACGGACCACACCATGAGTCATTGTTTGTCACCAAGAATTTGTGGTGACTAGTCATGACATGATGGACAAAATTTCACCTATTTAATGTTCATCCAGTGACTCCATACCACGACCCATTACCAGACATCACGAATCGCTACACCCCCTCATGGTCACTAAAATCATATTGCATACTTTTTGAACTTCACCCCATAATTCATCACTACGACTGGTTACCTGGTCCCATGAGTCATCCCATAACTCATTAAATAAGGACCTTATTTGTAGTGGGAAATCACGACTCATAACCATGAGTCGTCAAGTCGTACCACGACTCGTATGACGATTCGTTATAAGGGAAATTGTAGATTTTTCTGCTGGTTTCTATTTCATGTCTAGGATCTAATCTTAGGGACTTTTGAGGTGTTATATTATCTCCCCCTTGAGAATATTCATCCTCGAATGGAGATTAGTAAAGCTAAAAAGATAGGGAAAGAGCTGTAATCCCAATACTGAATGATATAGACTGAATACTGATGGAGTGACTAACTCCAAACTGATATATAACTCAACCGATATATATAATATATATATATATATATAATTATAATTTTATAAATCGAATTCATTAAACATACATGCATGCTAAGACATGAGAGGATTCAAGGATATGAAACCGAGAGTACTAAGGAAGAAGCTAGTAACTCATACTAAAGTTGAAATGGAATGAAAGAGGTGAGGGTAATGTTATACCGCAACCCAAAAGGATCGACTGGAGTCAAATGGGAAAATCTCGGGAACAAGTAGGTACGTGTGACGAGTTGTTAGATGACCAGAGGTGAGCACCCCACGAGCCGTCAAGTGGCTCGTGGGATGGTTGGATGAGCCGAGGAGTTGAGGTCCACATCGAGATGGGAACGACTCGTGGTCGGCCTACCACGAGTCGTCGTGTCCACCATGGGTAAGGTTAAGGGTTTAATAGAGGTTTGGTAGTGTACCTAACTGATGGCAATCTCATGAGTCATGGTTAGTCCCAACGACTCGTGGAGGTGGGTCAGAAGGAAGCTAGTAAATTTACCCGAGGTTGGGGATAGTGTATTTTGATGGGCGACACGATGAGTCGTCGCCAGCCCCGACGAGTCGTCAGTCACCCGTTAGGTCACCTAGAAGTTAATTCCCCGCGACCGCAAGGGCTTTCTCATAATTTCCTACACTCCTAAGACTTAAACTACGTCATTTTTAGGTCGGGACAGGGTCTTTACTGGGGAAATCATTCATTATAAACCTCATTTGATGCATGTAAGATTATAGAGGAAAGAGGAAAGGGATTCAAGTTTTCTTCAAATTCTCCAAGTTTCCGTCTAGGGCTTTTTAAGGAGCTATGAATCAAGAAGTTCTGTGTATGTGGAGTTTTTGAATGGGTGGCTTAGTCCCTATCCACATGCCTAATTTCTCCCTAATCTTATGTTTAAAACTACCAAATATCTATGGGTCATAACCCAAGTGTATGTTTCCTCAAAAATCAATATGAGCATGTTGTGTTGTCTAAAATCACTTGTTCCAATTATTGGGCTGTTTTCACTTCTTTTTATTCGGAGCACTGATGATTTAATCCCCAAAACTTGCTATGTGCCCAAATCGGGGGTTTTAGTGAAATTCATGGTTATGGGTGTTTACATGACATGAACTTTTAAATTTTAAGCATGTTTTCAATTACTCATGTTATTATGATAGTGCTTCCTATAAATCAAGTAATTTCAAGTATGATTTAAATTATGGAAAATTCCCACATGTCTCTTATGTTTTATGAACTATGATTTTGGCCGATCCATTTGCCAAATTCCATGGCTAGTATTACAAATCCTCAAGTATGTTATGATTATCACGATTTAACTAGCGATTCATTTCATGCGAATTCTACAGAGCACGCTTTCATATTTTGGGAGTAGTACTTACCCAAGTAGGTTCGTGGCCTAGGTTACGCCGAATCTCGTAACTACTCGCCACCGTAGGCTATGTTCTGGGACTCCTCAAAGGATCATCCCTTTGTCCTATGGGGCCTGCATGAGTGATATCACACTCATGGTTCATGCCCTTTGGCAAGGAACGAACGGCTCTCCCGACTAGGCTTACGTGCCTGCCCATGTATGCTCATAGGGGTATGCCGATTATGTGAAATTTCCCACTGTTCCTCATTATTTAAATGCATGTTTGATTATGTTCTTCGCCTGCTATGTTTTGTGAAATGTTTTTCTCTCATGTTATGACTATGAAAGGTTTATGAATATTTTGGAAATCTTTGAGCCTTACGATATATTGGTATATTTCCCACCTATGATCACAAGGATGTCCCCACTCCTATAACTTTTATGTTTTAAGTATCGTCTTGCATACCTCACATACTCAATACATTCCAAGTACTAACCCCATATTTTCTATGTTGTATCGCTTTATGACATGTGCTCCTGCTCACCTGCTCAAAGATCTCGTCTAGCTCGATCCGCTCTCTCGGTTTAGTGGTGAGTCCTCATGGTTCGGGAGGGCTTCATGTTCGGATTTTGTCCTGTCATTTTAGAATGTTGGGGTTAGTTGGGCCTTG
The DNA here is from genome assembly GCA_018107945.1 of Datura stramonium. Lineage (NCBI taxonomy): Eukaryota > Viridiplantae > Streptophyta > Magnoliopsida > Solanales > Solanaceae > Datura > Datura stramonium. Next base: position 162,774 of record JACEIK010002361.1, read on the forward strand.
TCCCTTCAACCCTTCTATTATGATAGAGGCTTTCGCATCTAATCAGAAGTATTCAACTATCTACACTTGGATCATGTATCATTGTTTCTTACGTTTCATGTCTCATTTCATTTTATTTCATGATTATTAAGCTATGTCTTCCGCCTTATGTGAATGGTCTAGTTATATGCTCATTCCATGGGTTGACTTGGGGTCCCCTAGGCAATCTCGTCCCGTGTCTATAATTCAAAATTCGGTCATGACAAACTTTGTATCGTGAGCAATAGGTTCGTATGTTTCCTAGGGAGTCTAAAGCTATGTTAGGTAGAGTCTTTGTCATGGGTTTGAAGCGCGCCACACTTATGACGAAAAGGCTACTAAACATTTTCTTAAATGTTCCCTTTTTCATGATCTAAGTCAAAGATGAAAAGTCTCTCCGCCTTCTAACTGTGCTATTCATGATTGCGTAATTTATGGGCCCCCTTAAGGAATGAACGAAAGGAGGAACAAAATGATGAAGGCCACGAGGTGGCAATGATCATAAGCCCCACCGTTCGTAGAGCCCTAAGCACTAGAGCCAAATGCCCACGCGATTTTCAGTGTGGCTATTCACATGTTGGCGCAGGCTTTGACCGCCAAAGTCAACTAACGTGCCATTGCGCATGTCCTGCGGAATGGTAATGCAACAAAGAATTGTGCACAGAGACTTTTTTGAGGATGAACCTCCAGAGTTCCTTTGATCAAAGGTGGACTAAGATCCACATGAGTTCATTGAGGGAATTGGCTGTCACCAGCCGCGGGAGTGACAAATGAGGAGCTGTGGTTGATTTGGAATTTTATCAGCTAAAGGAGGTCTCTTATATTTGGTACAAGCAATGGAAGGACAAAGAGGCAATGGGAGCGGGTCCTATTAGTCGGGATGAGTTCCACATGGCCTTCTCGACGCTCTTCCTGGAGATGAGGAATTAAAGCACGAGTTTGTTAACCCCAAACGTAAAGACGACAAGTGTTAGAATATTCACTTGAGTTCATTCGCCTATCAAAGTATGCCTCAAGTTAGTGATAGACCGCAGGACGCGGTGAGCAAATTGCGTGAAGCGTAGCCAGTGATTCTGACAAGTGACTGCAGAATATCCATGCTTCATCGTGATAAGGACTATATATGGATAGTCTCTTATGCCTTAAGATGGAGGCAGCTCATGAGGCAAAGAGAGGCCAAGAGGCCGTAACTCCATAGCTGCATCCTCCCGGGGCCTAAGGCCGTGAGGTGGGCTCACTGCCAGCCCCAAAGACAAAGTCTATTACACTAGCACCACCTTCAGCCGCACTCTACATGTGCCTGGACACCGGAGTAGGGCCTCAGGTTCAAGGGGTCAAAGTAGCATGTGCATGAAGCGCACATTCCCATCTTGTGCTAGTTGTGTGGGTGAACCACCCAGAGAGGTGTTTGGTAGGCTCAAATGCTTGTTTCTGTGTGGCAAACCCGACAAAGGCTCTGTGAATTTCCTCACAACCAAGCCGCGGGTGGTGGAGCCCGCACTCCAAAGAATTGAAGTTCAACACCTCCAAAGGGTACGTCCTACTCAACAAATGGTACTTGATTTCTTTGGTAATAGCCGTAACCGGTTTTATGTACTTGGCTCTTGACAGAGTAGGAAGTCTCTCTCGATGTGGTCACGAGTATACAGTCTTTCATATTGATGCTTATTCTTTGTTGCATCCAGAGCTACACCGTCTTTTGTGACACTTACATGGCTAGTAACTTTAGAGTCAATCCCGAAATTTTGTCAAAACCATTTTTTGAGCCTTAACCTAGCTAGATCTAAACAGAAGGAGACTGCACATGTAGGTTGCCCCACATGCATTTCATAAGGTTACCTCCTGTACTTAGTGTAATTGATCATGACTCCGATTTGACATTATTTTGGACATGGATTGCTGTTCGCAAGTTATGCTTTTGTTAATTGTAGAACCTGAGCAAGGGAGTTCCGGCTTCCACGTGAATCAATTTTACAATGGAGGGGTAGTTTAGCGGCCGTAGGCCGCTTTCTCTCCTATCTCTAAGGCCAAGAAAATGATTTCTAAGGGTTAAGAACTACTTATCATTTGGTTAGGGTTAAGTATGCCATGTCCGAGAACCCAACCATTTAGTCGCTCCCATGGTATGTGACTATCTCGAGGTGGCTTCCTGCATGACTCACTGTGTAGCTTTTCCCGAGAGGGAGATTGATTTTGAGATTGATATTTTACCCGACACGCAGCCCATATCGATTCCTCCTTACCTCATGACCCCAGCCGAGCTAAAAGAGTTAAAGGAGCATTTGAAGGATTTTCTAGATAAGTGGTTTCATTAGACTGAGTAAGTCTCCCTGGGGTGCCCCAAAGAGCACCATCCGAAAGAAGGATGGATTCCTTTGGATGTGTATTGACTATAAGCGCTGAACAAGGTCACCATCAAGAATAGATACCCTTTACCCGGGATTGATGACCTATTTGATCGCCTTTAGGGTGCGTACTTCCAAGATAGACCTCAAAACCGGTATCATCAAATTTCAGGTTCGGGAGAGTGATATCCCGAAGATTGCTTGTAGGGACCCTAAGATGGACACTAAGAATTGTTGTTATGCCCGAATTAAATCCACCCCCTCGCAGCTATGGAACTCCGATGAACATGGTATTCAAGTCATATCTAGACATGTTCTCATGATCGTGTTCATTGACGACATATTGATATATACTCTCATAGAGAGGAAGAGCATGCCGTACAATTCGAGGGTAGTACCTGCATCTCAAGGATAACCATCTATATGCCAAGTTCAGCAAATGTGAGTTCCAAGAATCAGCTGCATTCTTGGGACATGTAGTGTTGCTTGGGCGGTATAAGTGGGTGGACTCCTAAAATAGAGGCAAGGAAGACCGGCCAGACCTAAACCATTCTGGGAGATCAGAGCTGGGCTTAGTGGGTTACTATCAGAGGTTCATAGAAGGTTTCTCATCCATTGCAAACGCATTGACTAGATTGACTCGTAAAAGGCAGTTCCAATGGTCGGAGGCTTGTGAGAAGAGCTTTAGAATTGAAGGACCAACTCACTTTAGCACTGGTGTTGACTTTACTGAGGGCACTGATGGCATTTTTTGTATACTGTGATGCTTCAAGGGTCAGGACTGGGATGTGTACTGATGCAGCACAGAAAGTCAGCATATGCTTCCGCATAACGAAAATTCACGAGAAGAATTAATTCACCCATGAACTTGAATTGGCCATGGTGGTGTTTGCTTGAAGATATGGCGACAATACTTGTATGGGGTTCATGTAGATGTATTCACTCCACCACAAGATCTTACAATATGTGGTCACACAAAAGGATTCAATATTCAACAACTGAGGTGGTTGGAGCTACTTAAAGACTATGACATGAATGTCTCACACCGTGTAAGGGGCCAACGTGGTAGCTGATTTCCTTGGGTGACACCGTATGGAGAGTGTGTCGCACGTGAGTGAAGACAAGAAGGAACCGTGAAGAGGTGCATCGACTTTCACCGTTGGGGGTTAGGTTAGTTGGCTCGACCGATGGTGGTGTAGTTGTCTAGAACGGATCGTAGTCGTCTCTTGGTAATGGAGGTGAAGGCTAAGAAAGATGAAGATCCAACATTGGTAAAGTTGAAAGAAGTTGTTCAAAATCAGAAGGTAGAAGTCTTCTCCAAAGGGGAGACGGTGTACTTCTGCACGGGTCGCTTATGTTTTCTGAAGGGGCCGATTTGAGGAGCCGAATGCTGTATAAGGCTCATGGATACAAATATTCTATCCATCTGTGTGCCACCAAGATGTATCATGCCTTTCGGGAAATCTACTTGTTGAACGGCATTTAAGCAGGACATTGTAGAAATTTGTAGCCAAGTGTCCGAATTGCCAATAAGTGAAACTGAGCATCGTAGGCCGGGAGGTGTACTTCCTGATATCAGCATTCTACTTTGAAGTGGGAAGAATCAACATGGAATTGATAATAGGTTTGCCCCGCACTCATAGACAAACATGACTCATTCTTGCTCGTGGTGGACAAAGTTAACCAAGGCCGCCATTTTCACCTGGCCAAAAACCATCGATTTAGGGAAGATTATCTCAAATTATACATCCGAGAGTTGGTTAGATTGCATGGAGTGCCCTGTCCATCATAATGGATAGAGGTACTCGGGCCACTCGCTTTGAGATCTTTTCAAAGGGACTTGGTACCTGCCAAGCTTTAGCAAGACATTTCATCCGCAAACAAATGGCTAGGTAGAGCTGACTATCCAAACTCCCAGGACATGCGTTGAGAGCTTGTGTTATTGATTTCAAGGGTAGTTTGACAAGCATTACTCGTATTTAGTTTGCCTATGCACAACAAATGCCTATCACTTATAGCATCCAAATGGCACCGTTCGAGCCTCACTAGTGTAGGTGTAGATCACCCATTGGGTGGTTCAAGCCTGCAGAGGCCTTCAGAATGGGTGGGTCTCGCATTCACCCATGAAGGCGGAGAAAGTTTAGTTGATAAGAGAAAGGCTAAAAATGTATTTCAAAGTCGCTAAAAGTCTTATGAGAATGTAAGGAGAAGAGAGCTTGAGTTCGAGATCACGATGGTGTTTTAAAGGTATTCTATGAAGGAGTAATGAGATTCAAAAGAAAGGAAAACTCACTCTCGTTATCGTCCATACCGGTTCGTGAGACGAGTGGGTAAAGTAGCCTATGAGTTAGATTTACCTTCGAGTTAGCTTCAGCCTATCCCATATTTCACGTATCGTCTTGAAAAAGTGCTTGGGAGATCCAAATTTATGTGGTTCCTATGAAAAGCGTTGGTGTGAAGGATAGCTCGCTATAAGGAGATTCCTGCTGTAATCTTAGATCGTCCGATCCGAGGCCGAGGAACAAGGAAGTATCTTAGTAAAGGTGTCATGAGAAATCAACATGTAGAGGGAGCTACGTGGGAAGCCGGCAGATATGATAGCTAAATACCCCCCATTTGTTCCCTACCGACTTAGTTTCGCTTGAGGTACTCCTGCCCTAAATTCTATTCAGTTTTTCATGTTTCGTTTCATGCGTACAAGTTTGTTTTATGATATGATATATGCATGTGATGTCCGACTACCCAGCCTAAGTAGTTCTTTTCTGAGGTAGTCGTCTGGCTTCGCTTATTCTGGCTTTAATGAGCCGTATTTGTATATGGTTATTGCTTGTTTCTGGGTTTTCTACATGTTTATAACATTCGAGGATGAATGTTACCAAAGGAGAGATATTTTTATACCTCAGAACCCAAGGATCAGACTGAGTCAAATAGGGAAAATTCGAAATGTTGTAAGCAGTTGTGGTAGGACGCAGTCATTAGACGGACTATGAGGGAGACCCCACGACCGCCGGTGGCTCATGGGATGGTTGGACCGAGATCGGGAGTTGAGGTCCCCACAAGCATGGGAACTACTCGAGGCCGCCTACCACAGTTGTGTCCACTGTGGGGTAAGGTTGAGGTTTAATAGGAGGTCTCGTGAGCGTACCTAATGGATGGTATCCTACTAGTCGTGGCCGGCCCCAACGACTTCGAGGTGTGTCATGAGCAAGCCAGGAATTTTACTTGAGGTCAAGTTGTGACACCCAGAATTTTAGTGATTATTTGATGTTTGTATGCTATGTTAAGGGAAGTACGGGTTGTATATTGATCATAGATGACAAGGGAAATGTGTAAGAATGGAAAAACAAAGAGTATGTAAAGTTTATAAATTAGGGTCAACTTTAAATGACCATATCTCCTAATATATAATGAACTAGAAGCCCCACAACCTATCAAATTAAATATCTTTCGGAGTCTAGTTTTCATAACATCAAACGTTCATTAATCGGAGTTCGTAATAAAAAGTTATAGGCATTTACTTGAGAACTATCGTGCAGCGGACATGGCCACCGCCCAAACACCTTTATATTTTAAGTTTTTTGTTATGAAATCATTTTCAAAATTTCTAGGTTTGAGGTGCTTGATTACCCTATGAAATCCTCTCTTTTTTTCCAGTAGAAAATCCTCTAGAAACCAAGAGGAAATCCTCAATAAAACACCATCAAAACTCAAACAAAAGTTGATGGAAGTGAAGGAAACATTGTGGTAGTTGTTGCTGCCTTGTAGCTTCGTTTTGGCAAAGTGTTGTTGCTGCGTTTTTTGGGACTATTTTGTGCTAATTTTATACTTCATCTTAGTAGGATTGTTCATAAGAAATAGTAAGTCACTTCCCTCTTTTGAAATCTCTAATAAGTGTATGAATTTTTGAAGGAAAACTAGAGGAAAGTTATGGTTTGTATGTTGACTTGTTGTAGTTGTTGTGCTGTTATTTTGCTGCGTTATTGGGAAGTGATTTGGAGGAAAATACTCCTATTATATCCAACAATATTCTCATGCCAAGTGTAAGTGTTTCTAATTGCTTGACTTTCTCCTAAAAACTTAAATACCTAAAGCTAGAAGCTGGAGGTTATATTGGGCCGCCGTTTTGTATGTTGTTGTTGAAGTTCTGCTCGTTTTTTATGGTTGGAATAGCTGTGCTTTGTTGAGAATATACTCTATATTTGTGGGAGTTTTTCATTAGAAAAGTGACGTAACTTTCCTACCTCTATTTTCCCCCAAAGTTATAGAAATAATTTGAAATAAGAAATGCTAAGTGTTGCCTTATTTGTTTGTGTTGTGACTGCCTATTGATGTAAAAATTTTGGCCGGATAAATTTTCTTGAAACGTCCTTATCACTTGGTGATAAACTCAAGTAATTTAAGGGGCTAAATTTCTGGTTGTTGAAAGAAAGAAACTACATAAGAAAGCTCGCTGAAAAAAAGGTAAGGTATGTAAGGCGCTCTTGTCTCTTAATTCTTAAAACTCCAAATTCATGCCGAGGATTAATATGGCATTCTCCTCGTACTTGAACTTATGTAGTAGAACATTATGGTTCTTCCCAGCTTGTTAGAATTACTTGGTATTAGGTTGTGTATTTTCTAAAGAGTTGGAACACATGAATGTAAAGCGGAGAGGGCAATTGCATTCGATTATTGTCATAGTTGTAAATTGACTCAAGTCCCTCGCTGTGGGAACCGTGAGCTGTTCCTTTTACATTACATTATGTGTTTGTGGTTTCAAAGTTGTTTCACATTATGGTTTCTAAGGAAATTGGTAAACATGGAAAGGCTACCACGCGGGCAAACCTAATAGTTGAAATCGATTTTAACTCAATAAGGGTTAACGAGGGTAACAAAATGGAATTTCCATACAATAGTTACCTACCCTCTTATATTCATGTTTTAAGGTCCCTAGGACTATGAGAAGCTTCCTAGATCCCTCTCCCTTAAGCTAAGAGACTAATTAACATGTTCAATTAACCGATACATTAAACTTGGAAGATAGACCCGAATGGGTAAACTATTGATATTTATATAGACCATCTTTTATTGGCGTGTTATACACAATATCTTGATGTTAACATGTTATACGACAATCATAATATATATAAGTTTATGCTTACATTCAAATTACGCGCTAAAGCAGCAAGGATTGCCTTTAGAAAGTCGCTTATATGTTTATTAGAGTCTTGAGTTATCTAGGACCTCCCGAGAATTGCAAGTTTTTAAGTAGACACATCACATGTTCTTGAAGGTTGTAGATGTGTAAGGAAATTAACCTATGTAAAAAGCTGAGGCGCTAGTGGAAAATGAGAGATAAGAGTAAATGTTAGACCTTTAAGGTAATACGTGAGGTATATGCCTTCTGTCTCGTAGTTGATTTCCAAGAACCTTTCAGCGACGTTAAAATATGAGCAAGACGAAGTTTAAGACACAAGGTTGGTAATTAGGTAAGAAGGTAAGTGCGCATGTGAAATTGCCAGGGAATAGTGAACACGAGAGTAAATAATTAGGTAGGGAATGACGAATCCTTTTTGGAAAAGAATTTAAGATTAATGCAAAAAGTAGAGCTAAAGGTTGTTAAATTTGATGATAAGTATTATGATTTTTAATGAATTAGGCAAATACCTAGAAAGAGTTACCCTGTTCTTAAAGACGTTTAGCAAAAGAGTTACAAATAAAGTTGTTTATATTCAGTTGTGTTAAGCTAATGAAAGGCCGCAAAGTGTTAATTCTTAAGAAATAATTAGAATCAATATTGAGATAGTGACTCAAGTTAAAGAGTCTTCATTGAACTTTTTAAACAATTATCATTTGATATTTGTTCTAAGAGTTGGATTAACATTTTTCATGTTTTTTAAAGGGATTTTATTTTTCTTTGAAGTTCCTAAACTGTTTATAATGTTGCTAAGCTTTTCTAAGCTCCTCATATATTGCAAAGTTTCACATGAGCCTTTCCTATATTGTCTAAAGCATGCCTATAAGTCTTTATTTATTTTAAGGAAGCCCCTAGATAGTTGCCTAGAATTTTTATATTAAGAGCTCCAGGTTTGAGATACACAAGTTATGTCTTCCTTGCTCATAAGTTACCTCGAGACGTGATATGATGTGCAATGAATGAGGTATGCTCACAATTCTTGATATGAAAGTATATGAAAGTAAAAACAAGTATAAGCAATTCTAAATGAATGCTAATCTTGTTAATAGAAAATGTTAGGTTAAGTTATTCCTCTCTCGTTTCCGTGTTACAATTACTAGGAGATGTTTAAAATCATGAAGCTGTGAGTCTACACATGTTTTTATGATATTCCGCTCTAGGAATCTCCCAGAATTCATTCACAATCATATGTATGTATTTAAATTCTAAAATGAAAGACTTATATGTGTATGGCATAATTGTAGTATTAGTGAGGTAAGATCCTACACATGCTATAGTTATCATCGACACATTATATAGTTTTCAGATTCAGGATAATTTGTATGAGCTCATTTATCCATTTATGATTGTGATTAAGATTTGCTTTTATTTTTGGCCTCGGTGTGGTACACCAAACTGGAGATCTTTTTTATTTTTTACTCTGCCAGGTACATCGACCGGAGATATTTTTATTTTACCCCGGTGTGGTACAAAGCTGGGATATTTTTTTTACCCCGATGTGGTATATTGGTCTGAGATATTTTTACTTTACCCCAATGTGGTACATCAAGCTAGAGATCTTTTTATTTTACCCTGTGTGGCATCGGCCGGAGATATTTTTATTTTACACCGGTGTGGTACACCTACTGGACGAATTTTATATATGGATTTACTATCGGGTCGCCGGCATTACAATTATAGCTTCTTTCGCGCATTTCTTAATTGCATTTTCATCTCATTATAGAGTTATTATCGTGTTTCAGCTTTCAAGGGATTCAAGGTTGTTATCATTCCTTATTCCTGCTCCATTATCTTGAGTTCGCTATGCTATAGTAAGTTGTTATCAATTACAAAGTTGCGGTAGTTTCCTGTTATATTTATCCTTTATATGTTTATGTGCTAAGTATTACAGATTGTTATCTCATGGTTACGTCAGCCTTAATACCGCACATGTCCTATTGCTTGGGACCATGCTCAGATGCCGCAGTGTGTAGAGGTCGATGGACAATTGAGCGCCGTGAGATCAACAGATTGTTGGTATGCTCCCTTTCTCCCGGATCTAGGCTTAGTTATTTATGCTTGAGTTTTGAGATGCAAGTATGGGTAGGTCGGAGCCTTGTCTCGACCATCGGGCCGGCTTACTCTTTAGAGGCTTTGTGGACTTAGTGTGTACAAAGGTTATTCAATTTGTGGCCTCGTCGGGCTTATTGTTGCTTGGTTTAGCACACTAATTGTCTCAAGTTGCATTTCAATTGTTTACCTCTATATTGTTGAGACCTTAGGGTCCAACTTATTCTTCGCTTGATTGCACAGTAGCCTAGATGGCCTAAGTGTTACGCTTACGTATGTCATATAGCCGTTCTCGATCAATCATGAATCGAGTGCCGGTAGCGCCCTACCCCGCCTTTGGGACGTGGACATGTGGGAAGTGTGTACTTGATGGGCGTATCGATGGTTGTTTCCCCGTCCCGACGAGCCGTCGTGTCACCTGCTATGTCACTCGGCAGCTTAATTCCTCGCGACCACAGTAAGGGCCTTCTCGTACTTCCTACACTACTAAGACCTAAACTACGTCATTTTGAGGTCGAGACAGGTCTTAAGGGGAAATCATTCATGATAAACCCCTATTTGATGCATGTAAGAGTACGGTAGGAAAGAGGAAAGGGATTCAAGTGTTCTTCTCTCAAATTCTCCAAGTTTCATCTAGGGATTTTCAAGGGAGCTAAGAATCAAGAAGTTCTGTATGTGGGGTTTTGAATGGGTAGTTTTAGTCCCTACCCATGTCCAATTTCTCCCTAATCCTATGTTTAAAATTACAAAATCTCTATGGGTCATAAATCCCAAGTGTAATGCTTTCCTCAAAATCGATATGAGCATGTTGTAGTGTGTCTAAAATCACGGGTTCCAAATTATTGGGTTGTTTTCACTTATTTTATTCGAGAATTGATGATTTAATCCCCAAAAGCTCATGTGCCCAAATCATGGGGTTTTAGTGAAATTCATGCTTATGGTGATTTCTCAAGCATGATATGAACTTTTGAATTTTAAGCATGTTTTCAATTACTCATATTATGTATCACGTTTATTATAAATCAAGAATTTCAAGTATTATTGAAATTAAGAGAAATGCCCACATGTCGCTTAAGATTTATGAACTATTATTTTGGCCGATCCACGGCCCACCCATGGCTAGTATTACAAATTCTCAAGCATTTATGATTATCAAAATTTAACTAGCCATGCAATGCCATGTATGAATTTCTATGAGAACGTTGTATATGATTTAGGGAATAGTACTTAACACCAAGTAGGTTCGAGGCCTAGGTTATACCCTAATCTCGTAACTATGTGCCACCATAGGTTATGTTTCGGGACCTCTCACTACCCTTTGCTCCTACGGGCCTAACGAGTGATATCACGCCCATTCATGGTTCATTCCTTGGCAAGGCATGAACGAACTTCCGACTAGGCTTACGGTGTCGGCTCCATGTGTTCTCATTGTTCGTTGGTCTAGATGACTACCTATGCACGTGGTCGAACAAGTAAAATGGCTCAAGTAATCCAAGCATCGACCTGGCCTTGTTTTGGCTCCGAACTTCTATCACCAATAAAGATTCTAACCTATTGAGCAATGACACCACCATCCACCGACCCGTAAGGCAAACCCCTAAGCTAGCGATCCTTACATCTCCAACCAACCGTCTCTTTCCATCTTCCACATGATCTACACTCTATGGACATCCCCGCAGAAAGAGCATTCACCACTACATTAGCCTTTCTTGGATGATAAAGAACACTCATGTCATAGTCTTCAAAGAAGCTCAAGGTATCTTCTTTGCCACAAATTTTGGTCCTTCTAACTAAAAACATACTGGAGGCTCTTATGGTCCGTGACCAAACCAACATGCAGTCCATATAAATAGTTCCTCGAAATCTTCAAAGCAAACACCACTGCTACTAAGTCAAGATCATGCGCTGAGTAATTCTTCTATGAGTCTTAAGCTATCTCGAAGCATATGCAATGACCTTACCACGCTTCATTAACACACACCCAAGTTAACTCTAGAGGCATCACAATGCACTACAAAGGCATTAGTGCTCCTCGGCAAAGTGTTAAAATCAAAGTAGAAATGAAGCCCAGCATTTAACTCCTAAAATCTCTTCTCACAAGCATTCGAACCACTACAACTTGACCTTCTTTCGAGTCAACTCCGGGTCAAAGGTGAGGTAATGGATGAGAATCCTTCACAAACCTCCCAGTAATAACTAGCTAGGCCTAGAAAGCTTCTAATACGTAGGATTGATAGGTCTAGGTCAAATTCGTTATTGCCTCAATCTTTTGAGAGTCTACCCGTACGCCCTCACTAGACACCACATGACCAAGAAATGCTATTGACTTAAACCAAAACTCACACTTGCTGAACATAGAAAAATAGTTGATGTCCTTAAGAGTCTGCAACACATCCTCAAATGAGTAGCCTACTCCTCCTCACTCCGAGAGTATACCAAAATATCGTCTATGAAGACAATGACAAACATATCCAAATATTTCTTGAATCCCTATTCATCAAATTTATAAAAGCTACAGGAGAATTCATTAGTCCAAAAGACATAACTATAGATTCATAGAGACCATACTGAGTCCTAAAGGTTGTCTTCGAAATGTCACACTTTCTAACTTCTTGGAAGCTAGTGATAGACGAATATGAGGTCTACCTTTGGAAAAATAACTAGCGCCCCGAAGCTAATCAAACAAGTCATCAATCCCGAATGGGATACTTATCTTCATGATTGTGACTTTTATTCATTTGACGGTAGTCGATACACACTCGAGAACACCTACGCACGAATAGGGACTAGAGAACTCCATGGGGACTTACTAGGCTCGGAGCAAAATCCCTATCTAATAGATAATTCAACAGCCTCCTTTAACTCTTTGGCTCATCTCGGAGCCATCCTTGTATGGAGGAATGGATATAATCTTTATATGTGGGAGAAGGTCTATGCCAAAGTTAATTCGCCACTTTGGGAGAGACTTCATAAATCATCTTGGAACACCTTGGGATACTCACAAACAACTAGGAGGATCAAGAGTCTGTTTTAGATTGGAATTCTTGACTTGAAATAAATGATATACACAACCCATGGAAATCATCTTCCATGAATTAAGAGAGACAAAGGACCTATAAGGATCATGAATCCACCTTCCACTCTAGTACTGGTTCACCGGAAAATTAAAATTCTACTATTCGAGTTCTACAATTGACTCAAGAATGGAAAGAATATAATAATCAATCCATGCCAAAGATAACATCAAAGTCGGCCATGTCTAACTCTACTAGATCAACTTAGGTGACTTTTTTGAGAATTATAATTGGGCAATTTCTATATACCTCTCGTGCTAAAACTAACTCACCGACAGAGTAAACCGAGAAGGTTTCTAAGAGAATTTCAAGACTAACACCAAAACTAATAGAAACATACAAAGGTCACAAAGGATAATGTACTTTTGGATCTCCAATGCCAAACATCAAGGTGAAAATTGCAACATACCTTGACCACATCTAGTGAGCTCTCTTGCTCCTAGCATGATGAAAGTGTATAGATATGGTTCTAGAGCTCCACTGCACTAGATGATATGCCCTATTAGGATGGTGATGAGTTGGTATTACCAACTCATTAGGCTCTTAGACATAAGTTTTTGCTCGATTTTCAAGTTTTTAGGTGATTTTATGTCATTTCTCCTTGATCTTTGTATTTATTTAATTTTGAGTAGAAATAACATGAAATTGAGAAAAAAACATGAAAATAGAGATGAGGATCGGCGTCACCGTAGGACACCTAAGAAATACCGATGGTCCACAAATACCTACTATGCTGAGGAAGATTGGCTACCAAAGGGATCATGATCAGCTTCATCAGCAAACCACCGGTGCCAACACCTAATTGCCCCGGAAATCACTAACCATCACTGACCGACTCTGGACGTTGCAGTAGCACCGGCGAACTACCGCTCGGTCCTCATAGGTGACCGCTGCCTAAAAGGGCAAAGTGTCTATCTCTGTAAAGAGGAGCATTTTACTTCCTACTACAGGCATCTCAAAAAGGAATTGAACATTCTATTTTATTATTATTCTATTGGGAATTGTATTGAATTAGAGAGAAGTAGAGAGAGAAGTACTCATCTCTTTCTTGAAAGGTAGAAAACTCCATTGGAGATCAAAACCTTGTTCTTGAATTTTTCTTACTCATTTTGTTGAATGGATATTGAATTATTATTAAATGCAATGTCTTCTTCTACTTGCATGAGTAGATAAATTCCTTGCTGTGTGGCCGGGTGAATGATTGGGGTCATTTGGACGGGGTATTATTCAATTGATCTTAGATTTACTCAATTAGTATAACTCTACTGTGTCATCTAAGTTTTAATCTACATACTCATAGTTTCAAACGTGGTTGTATTTACTACTTCCAATTTTGCTTCAAAAAGGAATTTAGAGTAAGGGTGATGAAATATTAGTGGGTAATTGGGTGTTGATCATGTATGCTAGTTAGAGATAAATAAAACCCATTGTCAAACACTCATTGAGAATCAAAACTAGAGATAATTGATTCTTACCCAAGTTGATGGTTTTTGTGAAAAGACTTTGGGGTTTGAGAAAACCCAAGGTATAAGGCACCTAATTGGTTGAAAGACGTAAGGTGCCACCTCATCCACAACTAATTATACTGTTGAGTAATACTAGGAGCCGTTAATAATCCCAACTGATGATGCCCCGATAATATCATACCCCTAGTAGTCTCTCCCTGGGTATTTTCTACACTTTGTCCTTGCTCGTGAGAAAAATTTTGTAATTCAATTGACAAGTTGTGATTTCCTAATGTTTACTTTATTGTTGTTGAGACATTGATGCAAGCTACTTTAATTTGATGTGACAAACTCTTGTGTGATCAACTACTATTCCCGTGGATTCACCGACACTCGTCGAGTATATTTGTTTTTCGAACGATCGTTTACACTCTCTCGTTAAGAGGAGTGAATTCTGTACGTTTATCGATGGTGAGCTGTTGAAGAGTTGGTTGTGGAATGACTCTACCATTACCCTATCCGTCGAAGGACAATTTCGAAGCCCAGACCAGCCTACACCCGAAACAAGCATCTAAACCAACTAAGAATTTCTCAGGGTTGTTCCTACCACACTTCTTGCAAGTCGGGAATGTGAGTCCTACTACCATGTTCCGAGTTTAGAGCCTCGGTGCTCTACCCCTCGCAATCCCTAGACCTAGATGGAATATTAGCTAACGATGGAGCCGGGTCGATGACCTCTCGATGGACCGGCGACATCACCACTGCCTCCTATCGAGAGTACTCAAAGTTCCCTATCCTAGACCTTTTGGTCTCGTCTCCTTTCTCCTTTAACTTCTCCTCTTCAATAAACTGTGCATGAATCATGAGTCGAGAGATATCCATATCACTAATAAGCATAGTGGTCTTACACTTTTGACCACTAAATCCGAGACTCCTAATAAAACTTTCTCATTAGAGCCCTAGGCTCAGGAACCATCTCTGTAGCATACTTGGATCGCTGAGTAACTTCAAGCATACTCCCGAACCGTCATATTAGGAGGCTAAGTCTACACTTTAGGTTAATGAGCTCAACAACCTTTTCTTCCCTCATCTCCTAGGGAAAGAACTTGTCCAACAAAGTCTTAATGAACTCATCCCAATCAACAGAAATGCATCTACCCTACGACCTTCTTTCCACTAACATCACCTCAACTATATGTGAGCTACCTCTTCAAACTGGGAGCAGGAGTGCTAAGTCTACACTTTCCTCTCCTAAGTGATCCCCATGATCTAAGTGTAATCTTATGAAATCTCATCAATGAACTCCTATAGATCCTCGTCCACTTTCAAACCATGAAACTCTTGTTGGTACATCCTAGTGAAGTCTCACACCCTAGCCGCTAAAGCACTCCCGTATTGGTTCATAGGTGCAATTGCGTACTAGTTGACTTGAGCCTCATGGCTACCTAATATCTCGGAAGGAAGCCCTAAACTCTGCTACGAAAGTTACTTGCTCATTCAAAAGGCTCCTAGGATCGGTGGCTAATGTTCTATTTTTGTTGCTATTGTCATTTCTTCTTCTGTTGGCTCTTCGAGAAGGCATTTTCTGCAAATGCATACAATGTGAGTTAGAAGAGAAAGGAGAGTTAGACTTCATCGCACAATATAGAACATGAAAGAAGGGAATTTTCATAGAACATCTCATAGCCTTCTTTCTCATAAAGTGTGGCACGCTCACACCTAAAAAGACTCAACTTAACGTGGCTTTCAAACACCCTAGGACACACCTAAAACTTATGCTCTAATACCAAGTTTATCATGAACCAAGCATAGACCCCGCATGCATTAGGGGACGAAACCATGAATGACTCTAAATCCTTAACTCCATGGTACAGTCATAACATAAGCATGAGCATACACTAAGAGGAAACATTCACAAGATATAACATAGGAGGAAGTCTAAGATATCATAAAACGAGAAACGACAACAAGTCAAGTTACCAGATATATATACATCGAGTCTCGAATTCTCTAACATAAGATGAGTCAAGGGACAAGCCCCTAACTAGCTCTACTAAATCAGAATCGAAATTACTGAAAGTAAACATAACCCAAATTCGACATCCTCGGATGACGCAGACTCACTACAATTGAGCTGAATGTGGTAGGAAAGCTGACCCAAGAACGGGACGAGACTCGAACAATCAACCAATCTTATGAGATGATATAGAACAAAAAGTATGTGATCATTATTTTAAATGTACAGAAAAGGAGGATAAGTAAAATATGCAGTAAGGAAAACATGTTGTAAATCATGATCGTGAGATAGTCATGCAAACATGAGCTTTTCTTATCATAATTCGAAGTTTTCGAGGTTCAAGTGATGAACCCCGACCTACTTGGTCTTAAATACAAGTCCTAATACATAAATAGTGCTCATAATCATAAAATAATATGTTTTTCATGAACTAGTTTAAAATAACATGTAGATTCATAAACTACCTAACATACATGAACTAACCATGAGAACAATGTTAAAGATTCAACCATGATATATAAGCTTGATATTCATACATACTTGAGTAAACCATGCTAACTTGAAAATAGAGATTAATAATGCTCAAACTCACACTCTTGATAAAATATGATGCGGACGTTGTCAATAAAGAACCCAACAAAGGTTGGGGTCGATCCCATAAAGAATATGGTCAAGATATAGAATAACGCAAGTGTTTAAGATTTTAAGTGTGTTATATCTAAAAGGGGGTTTTATAAAAGAACATAAGACAATATTGAGAATTGGTTGTTGTTTATCAAGATTATATAATTAACTAGGTAACCTGCTCCACATGGGTTCATAACTATTTCGGGTTTTATACTTGCGATCTATCCCAATGCTTACTTGTAGAACTTGATAACTATGGTTCATCCAAATGACTGGTTCGTCCCTATTGGATGACTATACACTATAACCAAGGTTCTCATGAGAGATTTCACTTAACCATTACCAATTTGTCCCAAATTAACTATCCTTGACCGCAATTTCAAGTCATACAATGACCCATAAAAATCAAGGCTTTGTTGTAATTCTATGAAAATCTTCTAAAGTTTTCTACAACTTCTATGGTACGACTAGTGCCAGGATGGTACGACTCGCACCATAAGCCGTAAGTTTCCATTACCTCAATAGTTTTGGCCTGACCTTTCGATGACTCTCGCATAACTTCATACCAGTTTGTACGGCTCGTATCGAGATCCGTGATTTAGCCACTTTTTTTGAAATTTTTCTATCTTTTGGTCAATCAACTCCACTATCTATTTTCCCTTAAAACAAAGTAAAAGTGCATCATATCCATATAAACACACCTAAGTCCAAATTATGTTCCGCCTTTAAGCGTTGAAATGTTGTAAAACTATAGTACATCAACACCCTCAACTAAGCTTTTGCGTGTCCTCGTGTAAAGAAAACAAAACTAAAAATTATGCTTAACTAGAAAGTAAACTTAGAATACATACAACCAACATAACAAAATTTGCACTATAAACCACAATCAACTATTGACCCCTTTCTCTCTGCTCAAACTAAGCCGCCTATGTACACATACAACCACAACTTATGACATACATGGATCAAGATATGGCATCCAACTTTCAACAAAGAATTGAGTTGTCACCAATATTATTCACGTGATGCTTGATAAATACAACACAAACGGGCACTCACAACAAATGAAGTCACCAACACTCACAGATATATAAAATTATGAAACTTGGGACTAAACAAATGAGACTCTCACTCACACAAGAAGTTCTAAATACTACACATTCAATACCATACGCTTGCCTTATTTTCTCTAATTTGCCAAACAGCTAAGCTAGGTTCACTATAGGACTTTGTTCGCCTTGTAATATAGGCTTCGAGACGTGGTATGGTAGATATGAAATTTAATGACTAAACCCTCCTTGGCACTTCATACTCGTGGCTTCACTTTTCACTTTTTACCCCCATTCTTCACTTTTTCAACTTTTCCTCCATTTTCTCCGTTTAAATGCAATATGTGGGTGTGGCATATTTTTCTCATTTTTTCATTTCTTTTTATATTATATTTTATTTTCTTTTCATTTTTTCTTTTCACTTTTTCTTTCTTTTCTTTTCATACAACAACTCGCCCTTCTTTAATCCTTTTTCTTCTTTTCCACCTCCCTACAATCTACGTAACCCTACTATAACTACTCCAAACTTAGGCATTTTTCCTGAGTTGAGGTTAACAATGTTAAAGGAGGGACCAGTGGTAAAAATAGGTTCATTATAAACAATGGGAAAGGTGAAGGGTTAGTCAAAGAAAATGGTCAAAATGTCAGGCTCAAAATCGGGATCAAGGGATTAATTTTCATTTGGTTGGGTAATTTAAGGTACCACTAAAATCAAAAAGCCTACATCATTCCCTAACCAACTATCCTAAACCTATGTAAAGACCAACCGAGCAAGTTCTAGATCCTCAACGCAAAGATTGAACCAATTATGAAACCTCACTCACCATGGTACCGGTTTGCATTGAATCTACCTATCCAATTTCATGCATGGATAAGCTAAAACTACACATTCTAGTAATATAAATTCCATTCAAAGATCCACAGGAGTCAAGTGCACCGTAATTAACTACACAAACCTAATATCAAAAATTCTAAAGGGTCAATTATGTTCAAAAACATCAATCAGTGCATTTATTGGATGTAAAGTAATCCTAAGCTACTTCTAATAAAACAAATAACAAAAATAACCTAAACATGTCGGTTCTACTAGATAGCATGTCCGAGAGAAAAGACACACAAGAAGAAAACCCTGGATGAACAAGATACTCCAAAACTACTAGTACACTCTTTTGAAAACATGCTTCTCGTCCACGAAGCATCAATCGTAACAAAAGGGAAAGGGAATACTTGTTGAATACTAAGCGCTCCTATCATCCTACAAAGGTGATACCTCTGCTATAATAGTGGCTCTAGAGGTGGCTTCGCACTCAATGCGATGTCAATTGGTGATTGGTTACCCGCATCATAGTAGCCACCTCCATGACCTCAATCTCCAATATGGCTGAATGTGGCTCCCCCAAAGGGTCCTCGCCACCCACAATAACTCTCCCGACAAGGGTGGAGCCTCCCCGCTCCCTAGCTCGGCTCCCCTGCAACACAAACATATGTGCATCATGAGCGGGCGAGCCTCCACCTCGCCACTCGCTTCTCCTTCTTCCTCTCTTTTTTCCTCTTCTTTGAGGGCTCATCTCCAACTTGCTCTAAGACCCTCTTCTTACCCTTTCCTCCACTCAGCGTAAGGGACCAAATATGCTCTCCCAAATCTAGCTCCCTCATCGAGCTCTGTCTAAGTTCAAAAGAGTGAGGCCGTTAGAATCGCCGATTTTCTTGCATAACAACTCGGGCCACTTGGCTCCTAAGAGCCCTGGCCTCCTTCCTAAGGCCGCCCGTGTCCAGCCGGCCGCCTATGCTCATTGAAGCTAGCCGGGTTATTTATGTGGCCATGCAACACCTCATGGCCTTTTAATCTCCGCCATCCAAGGCTTGACGTTCTCCATCATAAATTGGACCTTTCTCTTGGTCAGTCACCTTTTAGCCATCTTCTAGAGGAACTTATATGGAACCAACATATACCCAAACCGGGGCTAGCTCGGGAAACCCGTCGGAGGTGTAGATGAAGTACTAGGAGCTGCCTCTATGTGCCCTACTTCTATAATCGACATCTCATCCTGCTCCACTAAGTTGGGGGCATCAATATGCTCCTGATACCGTGTACCGGGACCGCGATAGGAAGTCTAACCGCCACTAGGTTCATCTCATCCCTAATCGTACTTACATCCGACGTCCTCTCGCTTCCACCGAGTATCAACCTCCATCTTTTCCTTAAGGCCCGCCTACACATAATCTCAATAGGAGACTAGGGAATGGGATGGTAGTTCTCAATCCCAAATCCCGATCTTGGATCTCCCTCCGTGGATGACCCTTGAAATATTGATGGCATATCTTGGCATGATACACTCCACCAAGGCTTCTTTATTCCACCGAGGGTGTTTTCATTAACCGTCTGGTACAATTGGTGGCGGACTAGTGTCCAACTCCGGCCTTCCTATGAAGCTTAGTGAGGCTTCGTTAACTTGCTTTCCACTAGCCACCTTTTCCACATCCTACTTGTCCACATTCTCCTTGTCATCCCTGTAACCCCACTAGCTATTTAATTTGGCTCGCCTCCTTATAATCCACTCGCTACCCTTTTCCTAGTGTCCACTGCAATCGAACTAAGCTATCTTGTCTGAGCTTTGAATCGGTGCCCATAAAGTGCCCAGAAATAGTACGCCTGAGATATCAACCGTGCGTCCATGCACTACCACACTTCGAGCTTGGGCCGTTTCTCTCACTTCTACGCACCTTTGCATTATACTCTATCCTGGCTAAATAATTGGTGTAGAACTCCCAAACCATTGTAGGACTGTACTTCTTCAAAGTTCTAGCCATCCAATTGAATAATGTGAGAAGCTAACATCTGCTTTCATTTCCTCTACCTCATTTAAGGCACTAAAGAAATTAATCCGCTCTTTCGTATGCCTCGCCCATGGTTCTTAGAGGTGAGTAAGACCTCGTTTATATATCTCTTGAGAACTCGGGTGGCCTCTCCTCCGCCAATGGTATGGTTTTCCCGAGGCGGAGTTTGGTACTTTGTATTCCTTAGTGTCCTCATTTCCCTCATCTCCAAATTTGGGCTCTTGAACTTTCTCCTTGTTGGAGCCACTCCGCATTTGAACTGCTCTTTTGCTCCCTCTTCATATTGGGGAGCAAAGGCTGCAGTGGCAAGTGAAGCCAAAGATGTACCTTGGGCCTGAGACCTAATGGTCCATGGCTCATCAATGTTAGACGACAACTCTAAGACCTTCCACCGAACCACTAGGGAGCTGTCATTGATCAAAGCCGAGGGCTCATCTCTCGATGCCCTCCTAGTAGCTATCTCAAACTCTAGCTCGCTACTCTTGGGGATTCTTCTTGATATCCTTTTAGCATCATTGTACTGTGGAGGAAAAGGTTAATATGCATGACCCGAGAAAAAGAAAGCAAGAAAAATATCCTCTCAGCTTTTCACAAGTCTAAGTATGGGTCAGACTACATGGTGGTATGACCCATACTAAGACTCGTGAGTTCATGATGGTTCCGCTGTGACTCTTAGGTATGACTCATACCATGGTGGTATGTCTGCACTAAAGAGTCGTACCGAGGGATTCTCCTAAACTATGTTCTTCTATATATTTTTCTATGACTCAGTGTTACTGATCATGATTTGTTTTCACTTGAGGTCAAGGTAAGAATCATACCTGCTTCTTTTGAACTTTGACCCTTTCGCCTATGGTACAATTAAATGGTATGACTCATAGTAGAATACTATGGGTCATGCTAGGTTTTGTACCATCAGGTTCATTCATAAATGGCTTAGAAATCCTAACAAGCCCTCCTACAAGTCGTAGTACGAAATCACGAGTCGTAAAGCAGCTTTTGAAGCCTATCCTACTTTGATTAGTTTATTTATTCAAGTAAACAATTTGTTTGAGCTAGGTACTTACACTTCCTCATTTTAGGCAATCAATGTCCATTATTTACACCTACCAAGCTCACCCCCAACATAGCAATACCTTGTAACTCATTTTTAACAATCAGTGTTTAGTATTTGGCATTTCAAATTCCTACTAATTCAATAGAATCACACAACCTAATGATCATCTTTAACCCATTTTTGGTGAGTTTGAGGGATCACCGAAGTTCTATCGGGCTCATACAAAGCAAGATTTTTTAAAATTGAACTTGTTTACTTACTTGAATTTTCAAGAGTTTGCTCGACTTCTGCCGTTACAAAGATTAGGGCAGGGAATTTTGAATGTGCACATGTCGCCTCGCATCTAATTCGCTTGAATTTCTTGGGATTTTGAGTTATGAGTGTGAGACTCGGGTGGGTTTCGTTGTATGTGTGCATGGGAGTTAAAGTTTGAAGGATTTTGATTTACATGTGTTAAGGAGGATTTTCAATTCAGGCTCTAGTCGGCGTCAGCTGATTAATTTAGCCCATCACGACTCTTACAACGAGTCGTAGGTTGGACCTATGGCTCATCCCTTTAACCATAGTACAAGACTTAGGGAAACTTATTTTGGGACCTGTGAGTGCATGTTACGACTGCATCATGAAGGTAGGAGTTCGTACATTGCCTCATAAGTCAATGTCTATGAAATTTGCACTTAGCACATTTTAATCTTTACAAGAGTACAACGGCTGCATAACGGGGTACTATTCACAATGACCAACCGTAATATGGATTCTAGCTTTTTCTTTTTCCACGACTAGTACTTCACGCCCACAAAATCTCTTATGAGTCATATTAAGGCTCGTAATAATTGTCTCACATCTGCAATTTTTCCCCCACCAGCTTTCCGCTTTCACCCGCACACTAAACACAACAAAGCACACGGCTGCTTCCCTAGAAGCAGCCATTTAACGTCAGTAGAGCGATGCAGTGGTTTGGTTATCGACTTCACCAAACCACCATGGTTGCCTCCCAAGAAGTGCCTAATTTAACATCACGGCATGACACAAGTCTCTTGACTACTTAGAATTCATCAAGAAACTCGTAATCATCGATTGCTAAGACAAACCTAAACCTACTTGGCCGTTTATCAATCTAAGCAGATGTCAAAAGTGTACCCTCTCTTTTAGCCTGGAATTTAGTTGGCCAACTTCATTATCCACCAAGGCTCTCCTGGCCGGGCGAGAATGGTCGCCCCAAGATTATCGGGACTACAAAATCAACCTCACAATATAGGATTCTGAAATCATGGCAAGATGAATGTCCACCTGACTGCTAATATCCACTAAGATCCTCCCCCATTTTTGATCGGTACAAGCCCGCCATCAATAGCCGTATTGAAGTCGGCGTGGTGGTTCCTAAGCCTGCTATTTGAATATAGCTAACAACATCAAGTTATGCTTGCTCTAAGTCACAGTGCCTTTGCGAACTCAAAATCACCAATCGTACACCCGAATGATAAAGGTACTTGTATCCTCCTTTAGCAATGACCCATGAAGCTATGGCACCAAAATCATGCAAGTTATCTACCATCTCCTAGTTCACACTGACCTCTTCTTGGTCACAAGATCATTCATGAACTTGGCATATCCACGCATCTACTCCAATGTTCTGACCAATGGTATGTTCACAGAGAACTATTAAGATAGAGAGATTTTTGGAACTTACCATCTTCGTCCTTTTTTCATCCTTTGAGTGTATGTTAGCGGTGGTCGAGGGATAGCCTTATAAATTTGCGTGACCCCTTGCTTCTCAACACAATATCACTGATTCCTTTGCATCAACTGGAGTCTCGTTTACCCCCGCTTCACCTATGAGCTCATGCTCAAGAACTTCATCTTCCTTGCTCATGCTCACCCTTCCATTTTTCCATCTCCACTACAACTGCGAGTGGGAATCAACCATGGCTCTTCCACTTCTAGTTATTACATCCATACAATGACTATTATTCTTTAGATTTTGCACTATGTTGCTAGGAAGTGTTCTCTTCGCCTTGGTTTAAGCAGCCGACATGTGACCAAGATGCCGCTCAATCGCTTGATCACCGTATCATGCGACTCAACTTTCTAGCTCATGCCGTATATATCTTCGAAATATCCTCACCAAGATCATCTAAGGGATTTCACTTTCTGAGCATTCGTCCATCATGTTCTCCTAATCTGAGGTCTAGTCTTACCCTCACGTGTATTAGAGTGAACATTAAACCAAAGGTGGTCGCTATGATATCCATCATTCTTTCCATTCTCCCTCTCGATCACGACTTTGGCTCCTATCCCTATATACCCATTTTGGGTTGTAGTTTTCCTTATAATGGTTCCGACCTTGCTTTCCAAAACCTTAGTGCCAAGTGTCCTATCTAGACCCTTGGGTGCTGGGCTGAAACCCGCCACCCGGTTGGGTTCAAGAAGTTTGCCTTTCTCGAAATCTAAATGCTCCTACCCTAGTTCCTAACCCCGACCTCCAACTGCGTTTACCTTTCTAGCACCAAGACTCATGATATGCTTCGTGAGTAGTTCTAATGATGTCCATATATGAGCCAAATTTCATCACGCTCCTCCTCCTTTCTGCATTAATCCACAAACATACCAACAACATCTGCATTCGCAAATAAATGCTTTCCCGGTGTGCTAGATCCTATTCATTCAGTCACTCGTCCAAAATAATGGCAAACCTTTCTCCTGTGTGTGACTCATCAACTCTCCTCCGCCACTATATCTACTACAACTTTTGTGTTGTTCATTAAAGACCCGTAAAAAACTTCTAACAACCGACATCTCGGAATTTTATAGTTCGAGCACTTCACGCCTTCTTCTTAAATCTCAACCATGTTCTCATGCAAAGGCTCATTCTTAAATTGCCTAAGTTATAAATTTCATCCTTTAACCGTAACATCCTCGAGGGTGATCCGAACCTTTCTAGGAAAGACTATTAAGCTCTCCAGCTTGGTAATGGAGTCTTTGTCCAACTCGATAACCATAAAGTGGCCTCTCGAGAGAGAGAGAACGGGCAGTCTCAACTCGACGTATCCCTGCTTACACTGTAGCCTATACGCCTTCCATATCCCAACAAAATTCATTAAGTTCAAGTTAGCATCGTCAACTGCATGACCACTTAGTAGCTCTTTCTATATTCAGCAAAGCTTGTATAGTGATATCAACTTCTCCCTACTGTGCAAATGTGGTGGTACGATAGGCTCCGCTGTCTCGACTTCATCAATATCCGGCCATCCTCATCATAGAACTGGCACTATATCTCCACCACTAGTTCCGCCTTCCATGGAAGCCAACATTCACTACTCCTCCTCGAGCATCCTCTAGCTTCCTAAAGTGCAAATTTCTGCCGCTTCTTCAGCCAAAGGGCCTCTCTCGGCCGTGCCCCATTCTCCATGAGTTTGCTCTAATTCAAGATCAATAGACTCAGGTCACTTCACGAGTACTTGGCATTCACCAAGAGGCAACCCAGGTGTCAAAAACAAAAGAAAATGTAAATGAGGAAATAACAACTAGAAGTTAAGCACAACAATTACTCTAATCCTAGGTCATATTCTTCTACAATGGAACCACTTTTTGATAACACTCAAACTCAGCATTCCACAAAGTAAAGATGCACGTTACTTAAAGAACCCAACAAAGGTTGGGGCTCTATCAGGGAATATGGTTAAGATATAGGATAATGCTGAAGTAGTTAAACTTTTAAGTGTGTTATCTCCAAAGGAAGTGGTTTTATAAAAGCAATTATAAGGACAATATTAGAACTATTGTTGTTTATCAAGATTATGTAATTCACTAGGGTAAGTGTTCTCTATGGGTTCATAACCATCATGTTTTACACTATGATCTATCGATATGCTTACTTGTAGAACTTTACAACTAGGATTCATCCAATGACTGATTCATCCCTATTGGATGACTATACTCAAATCATTTGAGTTAGTCTCATGAAAGATTTCACTTAACCATTACCAATTTGTCCTAAATTAACTATCCCAGACTGGGCAATTTCAAGTCATACAATGACCCATAAAATCAAGGCTTATGTACTTTTCCTAATCTCTAGTTCTCTAGGTTCAAGCAAGTATTGAATTCGGTGTCCAACATCGCACTCCGTTAAGAAACATAAAGATGAAGAGAATACAATATAAGTGTTTAGCATTGGTTTAGAAATCACTTTTGTGCAACTCTATTTCGTTAATTTGCCATGGTTCCACAATCTCAGCTGTGGAGGTTTGAGCATCTCATGATTGTAAAGAGAATTATAAGCATTCATGTATTAAAACATATAATTTAATAATTACAAAGATGATTGGGAAGAAACCCACTTGATTATTGCAAGAATTTATGAAGAATGATTCAAGAACAATGAAGAAATCAAAGCAAGAAAATCTCTAAGACTTGAATAGAAAGTTAACAACAACTTTTCTCGATTTATTTCATCTGCCAGAATTGTTCACTTGAAAATAACCTAAAGTATTTTTACAAATATTTAGAACCTTTCCTAAATAAACAGAAAAACTGCTAAAACTGTATTGCCGATTTCACCTACGACTCGTAACAAGATTGTACGAGTCTTTCCTTGACTCATGGTTGGCCAGAATCTCAAGCAATCGCTATGTGTTGGGAACTAGTATGACTCGTACTCATCAATCTATGAATTGTAAAATCCTACCATGTTTGATACCTACCCTGCAATTTTCTAAATTTTTCACTCAATAGCTTGGTACGAGGTGTACCTCTCTGCTCCACGACCCGTCTTCTTTACCTCGAGACCTGCCAATCTTTACTTCTTCTCAACTTTTCCATGGATCCTGGTACGGTATTAGGTAAGATCTCAAGTATTAGTGGTTTCTACCGTATCGAGACTTGTCCCAGGCAAATCTTTTGAAGTTTTCACGATCGCGGTGGTACAACTTCATACCAGATGGTACGACTCGTACCATGATCCGTAAGTTGCCTTTTTACTCACATTTTAGCCTGGACTTTCATCGAATTTTAGCATGGTCGCATTAAGATGGTACGACTCGTGATCGAGGTTCAGTACTTAGCCACTTTCTATAATATTCTCCATCTTTTGCATAATTCAACTCCAACATCTATTTTTCCTAAAAACAAAGCAAAAGTTCCTCATATCAATATAAACACACCAAGTCCATGCCATTTCCTCGCTTAAACGTTGAAAGTGTTGTAAACTCATAGCACACGTAGATACAAGAGTTTTTCATAGAAATCATTTAATCATGATCATAAAATATATGTAGAATCATGAGAGAATCAATATCATAAGAAATCATAGAGTTTTTGCATATAAAAGATCTAACCTTGTGAAATTTATGAAAATTATAATTCCGGGAGACATGGGAAAATTGAATTCATGAAATTAGACTTAACATTTGGCATCGATGTGGGTGGAAGAAATACCCTATTCACACCCCACATACCGCTTGATGAATTCTTGACTAGACTTGAGACCCAAGAGTATTAGAGAAGATGAACCCTAACTTCCTTCAACTTGAGAGTTTGATATTCAATCTACGCATGTTAAAATAGAACAAGAGTTTAGCCTAAATCCAACTAATAAATACCCTTAGGAAATCCAAAATGACTGCTTAGAAATTAAACACAGATGCTATGAAAATACCCCGGAACTCGGCAAATAATCAACTCATCTAGTCACTATGGACTGGCCACCACGACTTGTGGTGACCAAGCCATGATATGTCGACCACACTTCTTCGATTTTCATCCAACGACTCCATTCCATGACCCATTACCATATCACGAGTCGTTACACCCCTCGTGGTCACTAAAATTATATTGCACACTTTCGAACTTCACCCTATGATTCATCATTATGACTTGTTACTTCCGGTCCCATGAGTCATCTCATGACTCATTAAATTAGACCTTATAACCATGACTCATAAATCATGATTCATCAATGGCACTACCTAATTGCATGAGCTTATCGCTCTAAGGAAATTGCTGCATTTTTCTACTAGTTTATGCTTAATGTCCAGGATCTAGTTTTAGGGACTTTTGAGGTGTTTGATATGCCTAAATTACACCTCTTATTTAAGAAGTATAATATGATGGTCATTGTCAATACATAACCCAACAAGGTTGGGCCGAATCCCACCTGTGAATAAGGTGAAACTAAGTCTTATGATTATCTACTTTTAGTCTGTTATTTCTGTAAAAATGGGGGTTTGGGAAAATGTTTGTGTTTCACTATTAGTCGAAGGAAAGAGACTCCAACTATAATTTAGTAATATTGAATCCAAGAAGAGATGAAACTAGGGTTGTGGTCACCGTGGTTTCTTAATGATATTTGTTGATTAATTCTAGTAGATATGTTTAATGCTATGTATGGCCACTATCAATTCAACTAATCCATTCAAATATTTCTCAACCTATTTACATAGAAATTACTCTTATATACTCAAACTAAGAGTAGTGAAAAAGAATATCACAATAATTATCCTAAGATGATTAATCTTATTATTGATCAACTATTACGAGGTTAGAAACCTTGAATCCTATTATTACTCCTTTTTTTCCGTGCGTTTTATATCTCTTACCAAGAAAGTTACACTCGGGCTTATTCTAATATTTGCAACCATTAGAAATCATTCAATACGAAAGAAGTAACAATGCATATGCTTGCTTTTTACAAATCCAAAATGTTAATCACTATACCCATGCTAATCTACCATAGATCACACAAAACCTAATGATGAAATTTAGCCGCGACAGATGAATGGAGTCACAAGGAAATTATATTCATAAGAAAAGATTGAACTTATAAAAGTAATACAAAGCCTTTGATTGGGTGTCATGCCTTCCAAGTCAGACCCTGCCGACCGACAGATACACTAGCTTCGTGATCCAAGCAAACCTGGGTTCAAGGCTTACTATCGCCTTTAGATCTTAATAAAGAAATGATGTAATGGGGAAATATGTGAGCTCAATATAATAAAAGATACTTTATTCCATGAATGAAATAAACAAGAGAAAGTAACATTATTTGACTCAATATCTAACTCTATCCATGAAGCCTCTAAACTGAAGATAGGTGCCAAGACCTCCACATATACGTCAAGCTCCCCATTAAATTAAATTACACAAAATCAGGACTTTCCGAATATAGAGGCCTCACCAAAGTTAGCGGTAGCCGCCCGGCCAAGAGTCCATTGGCTGATCCGTTTACCCCGAGTCTACATCATAAGAAGATGTAGTTCCAATGGCATCGCACATGAATGTAATAATATGTAAAATAACTACATGAAACAACATACCAAGAAAAATTCCCAAGTGAAGGACATAATCAAAACAATAAACTTTGACAGAAACAATAAACTAAAACTATACTCAAACTCTAAATGATACTTAGGACACAATATGATAATATGGTCAGTTGGTGTAAAGAAGTTTATGTACTAAATCATGCAAAATACAAAACTATCTTTGTAAATACATATGCAAGGTAATGTATACTGGCAATAGGTGGGAAGTTTTCATAACCGACAATCTTTATCATGAATGAGCACATGATACCTTCAACTATCTCGCTAAGTTGGTAGAACCGCCAAAGCCTTGCCAGGTAAAGAACAATCACAATTGGATCCATAATAATCAATATCCTTACTAGGGACTATCTTTGAGGAGTCTCCCGAACAAACAACATGATCCGTCGTATGTTGGCTACATACTATGGGGCTTATGGGTTGTCCGAACCCTTCACCCAACTTGGATGTTAAATACTCCTCTCCAAAAGAATTATACTCATTTCCTTATGCCCTTTGTAGGCAATATCAAAACATCATTATAGCACTAAACAATACGCAGATATCAATATTAAAATCTCTTGAGCCTTTACCCAAAAAATCTTTAAACTTCAATGAAGAGCCTTTCACTCAAAATATCATTAAAACTTCTTTAAAATATCAATGGAGCCTCGGGCCAAAAACCTTCTCATGAGTTTCAAAACAAGACTTTACTTAATCTTTTGAAAATCATGTAAAAATCATCTCTTTATGCTCAAAACCTCTTTGTGCATACTATCTTGAAAATATGCTCAATCTCAATGAAAATAATGCATTTACTTCAAAACACATGCTTTCAAAATTATACTTCTAAAATTATGTCGTTACTCGGGTTCATTAGATAAGAGACATGAACCAAATCATCAATCAATCAATCAATAACCAACAACCAAGAGAGGAATGACTGGCCAGTTTAATAGGAAAAGACGACGGTTAATAGACATCAACAATTACTCAATATGAAGAATTCAATAAAAGCAATTCACATATATGGACTTGGGTAGAAGAATCATGAATTAAACAACAAATCGTAGCTTTAAAATCAACAATCTCAACAATGGATTTAGGACATGAGGAAAATTAGAATTTCTCACTTAGGTCAGCCTTACATACTTGGAAAATTAAACCTTAGACTTGATCTTGAAGAACTCTAATTTGGACAAGATGAATTCTCTAATTCCTTGATGTACTTGAGAGCTAAAGTCTTGAATTTTGTATTGTAATGGAAAGTTCTAGGAGTTTAGGCTTTAGGAATACTTAAATAACACCTTTAGGAATCTTGTAACATTCTAATTTAGAAGATAAAAGCATACATATTTACTAAATTGCCCTTAAAACCCGTCGTGAAAATCTGCTCGTCTGGGGTCACGACTCTTACCATAAATCGTAATTACCATAAACATAATTTCATTAAGTCTCATAGTAAGGACCCTATCTTGGATATTTCTTTTATTTCATCCTATGCCTTCTTAGTATTATTCGTACCTTCCCGGTACAAGTCATAGTTGTTGCCGTGATCTCCTCGGATAGAGATGGCCTAAGCTCCCGCTCTCCTCATGCTACGAATCTGGTACAATTCATACCATGTTGTCACGAGACATGCCGAGACTCCCTATCAGGGAAACTTTTAGTTTCTCTCGTTAGATTCTTACTTCCAATCTAGGATATAATCTAGAGACTTTATGGTTGTCACATTATCTCCCCCTTGGGATCATTCGTCCTCGAATTAAGGATAATACTTGAATAGCTAATTTAAATGAGAATACCTTAAACAACTCATGCAACAATCAAATCATGATAAGGAACTCACTGACAACTTAATGAAAATATAAACCAAGAAGAATGCTACAAGAGAAACTATTACCTCATGATTATACTAGACTAAGAGGGAATAAATGGGGGTACTTGGGATCATATCCTCTTTCGTTTCCCAAGTAGCTCCCTCAATGAGTTGATTCATCCATAGCACTTTCACATAAGAAACTTCCTTGTTCCTTGGCTTATAAACCGACGATCTAGAATCTTAACTGGATCTTACTCGTATTATGGGTTATCGTTTTACTCCAATACTCTTTGTAGGCAAAATGAAAGTGGTCTCCCACACAATTTCATTAGCATGGAGATGTGGAAAACTGATGAATCATAATAATTCAACTGCGCCTAACTTACAAGATACCTTGCCCGTCCTCTTAAAAATCTAGTATGGAATAATATAATGGGATTGAGTTTTGCTCCCTAATCTCATAACAGCTTCTCATAAAACCCTTCATGGGTGAAACATTCAAAAACCAAATCATCAACCTCAAATCCTAAATCTCTCCGCCTAACATCTCCGTTAAAGACTTCTCGGTGGCTTTGTGCAAGCCAACATTTCCTATATGATCTTAACCTTCTCCATAGCTTGTTGCACTAAGTATAGTCCTATAACCTTTTCTTCACCAAATTCCAACCAATCAATCGGAGATCTACACCTCTGCCCATAGAGAGCCTTATAGGAGCCATTCGAATGCTAATGATAACTCGCGTGTTATAGCAAACTCAATAAGAGGGTGGTCATTCCTAATTTCTCTTTGAAGTCAAGAACACACGCTCTCAACATATCTTCCAATGTTTGAATAGTTTGCTCTACTTAACCATTTTTCTATGCATGGAAGACCGTGTTAAGGCTCACCTTTATACCCAAACCTTTCTAGAATGAAGTTCTAGAATTGGGCAAGAACTCAGGTGAACCTCTTTCGCTAATATGATAGATAATGGAACTCATGAAATCTAAATATCTCATGAATATAACTGAAGAAATATCACCAGAAATGCACTTCTGGGCAAGGATTAGCATAATCCTCACCAATCTCAGCCTTAATCGGTGAGAAATGCACTTGGTCATGTGATCTACAATCACCTAAATAAAGTCATGTTTCCTATGGGATCTTGGTAGACTGGTGATAAAGTCCATATTTGATCATCTTCTACTCCAACTCGAGGAGTGCTATATTCTGAGAAACACCACATGGCCTTTTTAACATCTCAAAAGTCCCTAAGATCAAACCCTAAAAACGTAGTAGAAACCAAAGAAAAAGTCTCAGAATTTTCCTCGCACGACCTTCCATTATACAAGTCGTGGTATGAAGTAACGAGTCATTAGTGAGTCATGGTGAGCCTTATAAACTTCATCCCCAAACCATGAGTCCATGCTACAAGTCATGCTAGGGTGGTACGACTGTGGTCACGAATCGAGGGCTGCATATGCAGAGACAATCCTAAATACAACGAGTCACATTATGACTCAGCGGGTCCGTAATGAGTCGGGCTAGGAGTCATAAGGTCCATCTTAATGGTAGGCCATTGAAGTAATCTATTCATGGTATGACTCATTGTGGGGTGTGATGAGTCATGACAAGTAATGAGTGTAAAAGCTTGTAGAATGGGGTAAGTCGGGTTTTGACCACGAGTCATGTGATGACTCGTGGTGGCCACGGATGAGTCATTTTGAGGTCCATTGCAATGGTAAGATCATAAAGGTGGAATCAGACCAATTTGTAACGACTAGTCACCACGAGTCGTGACGACTACGTATTGTGATTTTAAGTCCGATTTTTTTGGGGTAGTTTAATAACTTCATATGTTTTTAACTCAAAATGAGGCTTTTTGGACGAGGTGGGATTATTTAAGGGTTTTAATTATCCTGAACCCTCATTCTACCCTAACATTCCATTTGAAAGATCAAATCCTCTCAAGCCAAGATTAGGGTTCTTTATGAAATACTACAAATATTTCTTGGATTTTCAAGACAAGTCAAGGAATCATCTACCTGTGTGTATGTAGGGATATGAATGAGGGGTTTATTCCACCCTCATTCCCATCCAAGTTTAATTCATGATCCCCACCTCCTATGCCTAATTTTCGAAAAACAAGGGTTAAACTTATTAAGGATGAATTCTTTCATCTTCTTCCATAAAACTTCGCCTCCATGCACTTTAATTGATGTTTATATAATTATGACTATATTAACTTATAAAATCCCCAGAATCTATATATTTCAATTCTCAAGTATGATTTTGTGAACTTAAGGTTTGACCTGCAGAATGAAATTCTATGATTTCATGTCTCTCAAGATTCAAGCTATGAATTATTATTATGATGCATGTTTTCTACTAGAATTCCTCGTGGACCCATGAATTACAAGATATGATGGTTTTACCCCATTATACATGATTTTTTATGAAACTCAAGTCTATGAATCATGATCGATCTTCAAAGACTATTTCTATAGCTAGCTCACGTATGTTAACATTTTATGAATTTCATGATTTTAATTAGACATGTAAATCCATGTTTGATGACTATGATATGGGCACTATATATGTTTTGGGAGCGTGATTAGCAACAAGTAGGCCGTGGTTCTAGCATACCTGGGGGCGGCTCGTAATTACGTGCCAATATAACCATGATGGGATCCTCCACGAGAGTGTCTTCCATGCCCAAATGGGCTACCCATTAGTGATATCACACCTTTTCATGGTCCTACCTTTGGCAAGGTCCTGACACCCTCCCCAATCAGGTTTTAGGCCGTGCCCACGTATGATTACGTAGATACGCTGATTATAATAAATCTCCTATTGTTCCTTAGTTTATATATATATATAGAGAGAGAGAGAGAGAGGAGATCACGTATTTATGATTTTACAACTTATGATGATTTGTCTCAAAAATATGCTTTATGAGGTTTTTACTTATGAACTTAGTCTCAATCAGCCTTACATTATAGTTTTGCAAAACACGAGCTTTCATGTTCATTTTATGATTTAAATCTCATGTTTGATACGAGCCTATACTCATGATCTCTCTCTTACTATTTTACTAGCATGTTTTAGCTACTCTACATACTTAGTATATTCAAACTACTAACCGTATACATCTCGTGTTATATTATTTTATGATATAGGTTGGGAAAACTAAAGTGTCACCTTCGGGCCGTTAGTCTCTCGCTCCCACAATAGTACAAATTCAGGGATCCTATTTGGGTGAGTCCTCATCTTCCAAAGATTTTTATCAATTATTGATTTTGTGTTCTCATTTTTAGTTTCAAACTTAGTAAGCTAGGGGTTGGGGATGTTGTCCCATTATCTCATCTTATGGTTAGAGGCTTTACAAGATGTTGATAACTCAAAGATTGTAGATTGTTGTCTTCATTTATGCCTTATGATATATTTTAGACTTCTATTTATCTTATTCTATGATTCATTTCCGCTTAGATATGTTTCATGCGATGTATGTGCCATGGGTTAGCTTAGAGCCCTTCTTAGTTTTATATCTCGTGTATCGATTTGGGGTCTATGCCTGCCCTAACAAGCTTGGTACGTAGCCGTGTTTAGATGTGTCCTAGGGTATCCGAATGTCATTTTACTAGAGTCTTTTCATAGGTGTGAAGCGCACCACACTTATGTGGGAGAGGCTTGTGACATTTTAGTACTCTTCTTTCATGATTCTATCTCGTTTTATGAAGCTCACCTCTCTATCCTTCTAACTCATGCTATATGCGCTTGTAGAAATATGCCTCCTCACCGGTGTCAACGGAAGAACAATGAAATGGCAATGGAGATGGTCATCACCACCCCACCAACTCCAATTGATCCCATGTAGAGAAGGTGACTCATGGTGAGTTCCAGTCAAGCCAACCGCTAGCATAGGCCATAAATATCCTAGGTCAACCAGCATGCCGTGGCCTGCGTACATGAATGCGAATGTGGCCGCATGGTGCGAGACTTTATCGATGAACTCACCTGAAGTTCCATGGGTCAAAGGTGGACGAGATCCACATGAGATTATTTAGAGGTCCAGAAGATTACCCAAATTATAAAGTATCTGGAGATGGAGAGGTAGACTTGGCCTCCTAACAACTAAAGGGGGTTTGCTCACATATGGTTCCTAGAGGAAAAGGAGAGCAGGGAGTTGGTGCAAATTTCATTAGCCGGGATGAGTTTCTTGTTACATCTTTCTCGATTGTTTATTTCTAGAGTTGAGGGAAGTGAAGGCAAAGCAGAGTTCGTCAACTTGGAAGTGTAATGACATGACTCGTTCGTATATGCATTGGAAATTCACCCAACTGGGCCTGGGCATGCTCTCCTGGAGATGGTTTTGTGCTGAGGGCTCATATGAGTAGGTTCATGAATAGGGATTTATGTGATTCATTGGTCAAGGATTGCAGGACTTCCATGCTAATTAGTGATATAGATTCTCCCGACTAATGATATATGCCCAATGTATGAGGCAACAGTAGATGAAGGAAAGGGAAAGAGAGGCCAAGAGGGCCAGACAGAGAGCTATGGGTAATTCCGCAGGCTGCTGGTAGATATTGTCATCGCCCATCAAAGGTCATCGCCTCCACCCCCATCATCAACTAGTGTTCCATCCAGCCTAGCGACGAGAGGCTACGAGCACGCTCTAGGGCTCAGGAAGCACACTTTTCCGCCTTGTGTTAGTGCAGTGAGAACCATCCTAGGTGACGCTTAGTTGGCTCAAATGCTTTTTTTTGGTGTGGTAACTCGACATAGGCTCATAGGATTATCCTTCACGGAGCATGGTAATCTGGGTAGAGGTCGTGCCTCAACCACCACTGCAGAGTCTAGCCAAGACACCCATCTCAAGAGGGGCGCCTCTTCTTGTACAACCAAGTAACAAGATAGAACAGGTTCTATACACTTTTATCCCATCAAGAGCGTGAGTGCTCATCCGATGTGGTCACTGGTAGCATGAAGCTTATCTACATGTATGTTTATGCATTGCTGTGATCTAGCACCATATTATCCTTTGTGACTCCCAATGTTACTACGCTTGGTGTTAGTCCCGATATCCTTTCGAACCTCTTCGCCCTACTCCTATCGGTGAGTTAATTTTAGTAGACGGACATACATAATCTGCCCTATCATGATTCTTAAGAAATTCATTCCCGCCGACTTAGGAGTTAGCCATGACCCACTTCGATGTTATATTAGGGAATGGATTGGTTGTATGCTTGTTATTCATTGGTTAATTATATAACCCGTAAGGTAGATGGGTGAACCAGGCTTCCGCGTAGTGGAAGGGTAGTTCTTCTATGCCTATAGGTCGCTCTATTTCTAATCTTAATGCCGTAAAGATGATCTTCAAGGATTATGTATACCATCTAGTTAGGGTTAAGGATTCTAAGTCCAAGACGTCGACTCTTCAGCTAGTTCCCGTTGTATGTGAGTATCTAGATGTATTCTGCATGACCTACTAAGAGTCCCTACCGAGTGGGAGATTGACTTTGGTATTGACCTCTCCCCGACACGCAACCCATATCATTCCTCCCGCTGCACGGCTCTTAGTGGAGCTAAAGGAGTTGAAAGAGTAGTTGAAAGTGATCACTTAGATAAGGGTTTCATCAAATTCGTAAGTTCCTGGGCCAAAAGTCTTCTATTTCTCTTTGTTCTAAGAAGGATGGGTCTCCTAGGATGTGTAGCTGATTATACGCTGAACAAAGTCACAATCATGAATAAGTATCCCCTCCCTATGATTGATGACTTATTTTACCAACTTCGTGGTGCAGTTTCTTAAACATATACCTCGATTCGCTATCATTAGCTCGGGAGCAGGAAAGTGACATTCGACCGCCTTCAGTACTTGGTATGGTCACTATGAGTTTGGAGTTATATCTTTTGGATTAACGAATGCCTCGCATCTTTCATGGGCTCTGAAGAACAAGGTGTTCATGAAGTATTTATATATGTTCGTCATTTCTTCACAGATGACATCCTCATATACTCTCTGAGTAAGAAGGATCATGCCTCTCATTTGAGGATTGTGTTAGACTCTCAAGGATCACCGCTGTTTGCTAAATTTAGCAAGTGTGAGTTTTGGTTGAACAACGTATGGCATTGTTGGTTCATGTGGTGGCTAGAGAAGGTGTGCAAGTAGACTCTCAAAAGATATACCATGAGAAGAACTAGCTCTAGACTGGCTGGGCCCCACTCGATATTAGGAGCTTTTTGGTTTAGCTAGAAAATACAGAGGTTCGTAGAGGGATTTTAATCCATTGTAGCACCATTGACTATGTTGACCCGTAATAGCATCAAGTTTCAAAGGGCCGCATGCTTGAAGAGTTTTCGTGGAGTTAAAGACTCAACTCACTTCAAACCCAATATTGACTCTACCAACAGGGCACCGATGGCTTCCTTCTTTATTCGTGATGCTTCTAGATTGGCCTTGGTTGTTTTTTAATGCAACATGGTAAGGTCATTGCTTATGCCTCGACATACTTAAGACTCCCGAAAGGAATTACCCGATGCATGACCTAAAGTTGGCAGTGTGTTATTTGCCTTGAAAATTTGGAGATACTATTTGTATGGGGTGCATGTGAATGTATTCACGGACCACAAACGCCATCAATACATGATATCACTCGAAGGACTCTGGAATTTGTTGTAAAGGAGATGGCTAGAGCTTCTCAAGGACTAGGACATAAGTTTCCTTTATCATCGGGGCAAGGACAATGTAGTGGAAGGTGCTCTTAGTAGGCTGTCCATGGAGAGTGTGTCCAGTGTTGAGGTTGGGAGAAAGAATTAGTGAAGGATGTCAATAGGCTTGCTTATTTAGAGTTCGACTGTAGACATATTCGATCGATAGTGGTGTTATTATTCGTAATGGATTAGAATCTTCATTGGTGATGAAAGTTAAAGAAAGGCATGGTGAAGATCCTATCTTAGTAAAGTTGAAAGAAGCTGTCCGAAATCATAAAGTAGAGGTTTTCTCCTAAGCAAGAGATGGTGTGGTCTGATATAAGGTCCAATTGTGTGTACCGGATTTGGATGACTGATAACGCCGTACCATACTTCAAACCGGCATGAAGCGACGTTGTCAATAACAACTAGAGGTTGGGGTCGAACTTACAAGGAATATGAAAGATTCAGATTACAAATGCAGATGAACTTGTATGGTAAATACTTCACAATGGGGCTATTCTAATAAAAAGTAATAATAAAAATAAAAAATAAACTAATATTATATTTGTGAATCAATAATTAAAAGATAAGTAGGGTTTGCGCTCTATAGGTTCATAAATGTACTTTGGATATACACTCATGATCTTTACCAATATTACTTATAGAACCGATAACTTAGATTCATTCAAACGATCGACCAATCCTCATTGAACGACTATCCTCAATTACTCGACCAATTCTCATGAGTTTGCAAACTAACCGTTATCACTAAGTTCCGCATATAACTATCCTCATGACCACTGTACTGCTAATACAATGATCATCAAGATCAAGGCCTATCAGAATTTCTTTCCTAATTCTACCTCTTTTCGACCAAAGCAAAGTAAGTACTCCGTGCACTTTCTAACGTTGTACACCACTAAGAATCATTAATGATGAAGAGACTACAATATAAGTAATTAGTATTGGTTTTAGACTCACTTTGTGAAACCCTAACTTGTTAATCCGCCATGGTTCCCACAACCCTAACTATGGATGTTTTAGCCTCTCATGTTGCAAAGTTTATGATTTGTGTTCATTATTGAAGACATAAACAAATACTTACAAAGATGATTGAGAAAAATAATTCCTTCAATTAATCCACTAATCTTTGAATAACAAGTAGCAAGAACAAGATGAATTTAAGAAAAGGTTGAACCAACTCAATTCTCTCTTTCAATGATGTGAAATTGCTTACTACAATGTTTTCCTACTAGATTAAGTCTATTGCTCGTCCCTCTAATTTAAAATAAACATAAAAAGTATTTATAGAGACACAAGAATCCTTTTCCTAAACTAACAAGACTTCTTTCCATATCTCGTAGCCGACTGCCACGGTCCACCTACGACTTCAGAGGGGCTTGTCACTGATCGTGACATCCACTCATGGCTTGGAGTGTTGGATAAATTATGGCTAACTGCTGGGCTAAGGTACTATTCGTACTAACATGTTACGACTCATACATTGACACTCCATGGCTTGATCCCGGTCTTTTGAACTTTACCGAGCTTCACCACAATCGGTATGGTACGACTGCACTCTTCATCTTCACTGATCGTAGGGTGCCTGCATCGAGAATCGCCTCTCGTGCAATTCTTTCTCCGGGATTTCATCACACTGGCTTACCACGACTTGCATTCACCATGGTATGATCCATGGAAAAGTCTCATAAGTTCGGCCTTCAAAGTTAAACTTTTTAGCTTTTGATCGGGTGACTTAGTACGACTGCACGTCCATCCTATGGATCGTACTTTGGTCTCGCACTTTTTGCCCTTTTTTGCACACTTTTAGCTTCTTTTTGCAATTTGTTGTTCCAACACCCATTTATCTTGAACAAGGAAAAGTGCCTCATATCCACATAAATACACCTAAGTCCATGCTATTTTCTTAGTTTTGAGCGCCAATAGTGCCGTAAATTCATAGCACATCAACACCTTAACTTATGCACTTTGCATGTCTCAAAAAGGAAAAAGGAAAACTAAACACCACGCTAACTAGAAAATAGACTTAAGATACTACAGCCAAAACTCAAACAAATTTGTGCACTTTATATACAAACTCGATTGACCCTTCCTCTTGAAAACATTAGCTAATGCATTGCAAGCAACCTCAAAACATCATTATTCATGTAGCAAGACATGTTATCTAGCTATCAACAAGCAATCAAGTCATCACCTATGTGTTTCACATAGACCAACGGTAAAAGCAAAAATAATCCATGTACCCTCATAAAAAATGAAGTCCCCACTCTAGTATGAAGTATCAAACACCTGACTAGGCAACGAAGCACTCACTCTCTCAAATAACTGCAAGTATTATGCATCAGATACCATAGGCTTGCCCTTATTTTCTCTATTTCGGCTTGTTAGATGGTCAAATTAAGATCACTATAGGACTTTGTATGGCTTGTAATGTAGGCTTAGGGCTGGAGATGATAAAGATGAAATATTTATTAGTACTCATCTCAAATTTCCTTTGGCACTACATGCATTGACTACACCATTCTCCTATTTCACCCTTCATTCTTTTTGTCTCCTTTGCTTCCCTTTTTCCCATTTTAAGAATATTTTCATACAGGTGATTTTTATAATTTTCAAAAATTCTCAAGCTCTTTTGAATTTCTTTCTTTTTCGCATTCTCAAGCTTTCAACTTTTAACTTTTTCACCTCACCACACCTTATTTTTCACCATTTTTTCTTTTTTCTTTCTTTCCTTTTCTCCCATTCCCACCATTTATGCACCCTTATTTCTTTTCCACCCCCAACTTAAGCATTTTGCTTATGTTGAGGTTCACAAGGACTCAAGGAAGGACCAGGTCAAACAGTTCATTATAATCAAATGGGTACTATGAAGGTAAATCAAAGAAATATGGTCAATTAAGGCTCAAACATGATCAAGGGACCATGACACTTTGGTAGGGCAATATAGGCTAGAAGTGAGCTAACACAAAAATGTCCTACGATCATTTCCTAACCAACCATCCTCAACCTATGCGTAACCAACCGTGCAAGTTCTGGGATTCAACAATATACCTCAACAAATACTAAGACTACTCACACATGGTACATAAACTATTATCACTTTACCTGTCTCAAGTTCATACATGGATTAACAAGATTAGCACTAATAATAACTAAATGACATAAAATGATCCAGGAAATCATGCATTGCTTTCACAAATACATAACAAAAGAAAATTTTAAACAAAAATAATTTTTCAAAAACAACAAAAGTAGTGAATAGCTCATTGGTTGAGTATTCCTAAGTTAATTTCTAATCAAACAAAAATCACAACTAAAAACAAAAAGAATCCTCTAACAATGTTGGTTCTACTAGATAGCATGCCTGAGGGAAAAGAAAACACGCATAATAAAAACCCTCATATCAATAAAATTCCCAAAAATACAATTACATTCCTCCCTTTTGAAAAGTGAGTTTCTGTCCCCTAAGCATAAGTTGCACGCATGTAGGGAAGAGAACATACCTCAGGGCTACTGCATTTCATCTTCCATGGGTTGCCTCCCATGCAACGCCCGATTTAACATCGCGGAATCCACCTTACTTTTGTAACTTCAAGAATCATCAGCGTATACTTCTCACTTTTTCAATTCATAAAAATAACACAACGCTAATGTATCATTAGTCACACCTTCCACTAAGGTTGGTAGCCGATCATGTTCCATCTTGAGGCTTGAGTGGAGGATTTATACTCTGGAGGAAAAATGAGGAAGTCACAAAAAGAATAATAACAAAGAAAACACTATGAAACAACGTAAAAGGAGAGTAACTACTAACAAGTCAAATACAAGCTAATAAATCTAGCCTTAGCCGTATTCCCCGGCAACGGCGCTCACTTTTTGATAATGCTAAAATCACACTTCCAACCGGGCATGAAATGGACGCAGCTAATAAACAACCAACTAGTGGTTGGGTCGAACCCACAGGGAATATGAAAGATCTAGATTACAGCTGGTAGATGAACTTGTATGGTAATTACTTCACAATGGGGGTATTCTAATAAAAAACCAATAATAAAGATAATCGGGAGTAAATATTATATTTGTGAATCATTAATTAAATGATAGGTTTGTGTTACCCATGGGTTCTAACAAATTTTGGATATACACTCATGATCTTTACCGATACTTACTTATGTAACCGATAACTTAGATTCATTCAAAAGATCGACCAATCCCTATTGAATGACTATCCTCAATTACTCGACCAAGTCTTATGAGTTTTGCAAACTAATGTTATCACTAAGTTCAAGATATAAACTATCCCGCGACCAAAATCAAGTTAATACAATGATCATCAAGATCAAGGCTCCGTTGTAATTCTCTTCTTCTAATCTCTACCTCTTCGACCAAAGCAAGTAAAGGCTCCGACACTTCAAAGTTGTACACCGTTAAGAATCGTTAAAGACGAAGAGACTACAAAGTAATTGGTATTGGTTTTAGACTCACTTTGTGCAACCATAACTTGTTAATCCACCATGGCTCCTTGCATAACCCTCTCTATGGAGGTTTTAGCCTCTCATATTGTAATTGTGACTTGTGTTCATTATTGAAGACATAAAACAAAAAAGAAGTTATAAAGATGAATGAGAAAACAATCTTTCCACTTAATCCATGGAATCTTGAATAACAAGTAGCAAGAACAAGATGAATTCAAAAAAAAGGTTGATCACAAGGTTGAACCAACTCAATTCTCTCTTTCAATGATGTGAAATTGCTTACTACAATGTTTTCCTACTATAATTAAGTGTATTCCTCATCCTCTATTAAAAATAAAACGTAAAAAGTATTTATAGAGACACAAGAATACTTTTCCTAAACTAACAAGACTTCTTTCCATATCTCGTAGCCGACTCCTCGCATGGTCCAGCTAGGACTGTGAGGGGATTCTCACGCATTGTGACATCCACTCGTGGCTTGGAGTGTTGGCTGAATTTTGGCTATAAGTTGAGCCAAGGTACGATTCTTACCAACATGCTACGAATCGTACATTGACACCGGGTGGCTTATCCTCATCTTTTGAACTTTTTCCTGAGCTTCACCACTACCGGTATGGTACGACTAGTATCTTCATCTCATGGTCGGGAGGTGCTCGCATCGAGAATCAACTCTCTATGCAATTCTTCTAGATTTCATCATGATCGGTTTAACACGACGTATACTCACCATGGTACGATCCGCGGACAAGTCTCATGTCTCGCCTTTCCGTGTTAAACTTTTAGCTTTTGATCAAGGCCTCGCACGACTCGTAGGTCCATCCTACATCATACTATGATTTGTACTTTTTCCTTTTTTGCACACTTTTAGCTTACTTTTGAAATTTATTGTTCCAACACCCATTTATCCTAAAATCAAAGAAAAAGTGCCCTATATCCACATAAATACACCTAAGTCCATGTTATTTTCGCTTTGAGCGTCAATAGGTTGTAAATTCACAACACATCAATAACTTTAGAAAGAAGATGTTGAGCGAGGTCACTTCGTTTTCGCACTCTATTCATCTAGGTGCCACCAAGATGTACCTTTGACCTACGTGAAGTCTATTGGTGAAATGGCATGAAGAAGGACATAGCGAAATTTGTGGCCAAGTGTTCGAATTGCCAATAGCTAAAGGTTGAGCATCGAGATCTCGGGGGTATGCTTCAAGATATCAAGATTCCTAAGTAGAAGTGGGAAGAGATCAATATAGACTTATTGGCTGTGGTTTCTTTGTACGTGACGG
Organism: Datura stramonium; assembly: GCA_018107945.1. NCBI lineage: Eukaryota > Viridiplantae > Streptophyta > Magnoliopsida > Solanales > Solanaceae > Datura > Datura stramonium. Next base: position 206,047 of record JACEIK010002361.1, read on the forward strand.
CGGTATGACTCTCTATGGGTAATTATAGACAGTTGGATAAAATCACTTTTCTTACCACCAAGACTATAGATTTAGCCGAGGACTATGCTAGACTCTACATTTGGGAGTCAAGTTCGATTGCACGGGTTCCATTATTTATCATATCGTATAGGGGTACGCTTTGGAGATCGTTTAGAGCGGCCTTGGTACTTAGGTGAAGCTTAACATAGCTTTCCACCCCAAGAAAGATGGTCGTGTCGAGCGGACCATTCAAACTACATAGGATATGTTGTGAGCTTCATGTTGATTTTAGAGGTAGTCGATGATCACTTGCCTCTCATTGAGTTTTCTTACAACAATGCTTATCGTTCCAACATTCAAATGGCTCTCCATTTGAGTCTTTATGGGTGGAGGTGTAGATCACCTATTGGATGGTTCAAGGTAGGTGAGGCGAGGGCTAGATTTAGTACATGAGGTTATGAAAAAAGTTTAGCTTATCCGGAGAGGTTGAAGATAGCTCAGAGTGGAGAAAAATCCTATGCAGATGTTAGGATAAGAGAGATTGAGTTCGAGGTTGATGATTGGGTGTTTCTGAAGGTGTCTCTCATGAAGGGAGTCATGAGGTTTGGTAAGAAAGGGAATCTTAGTCCCGATATGTTGGTCCTTAAAGAATTCTTAAGCAAGTTGGCAAGGTGTCATATGAGTTGGAGCTACCAGCAGAGTTATCTTTGGTTCATCCAGTTTTTCATGTGTCTTTGTTGAAAAACTGCATTAGCGACCCGCTTCAATTGTACCGGTAGAGAGCATAGGTGTGAAGGATAGCCTTAATTATGAGGAGGTTCCAGTTGATATCCTTGATAGTTAGGTTCCGAAGTTGGGGAACAAGGAGGTAGCTTCAATGAATATTTTATGGAGAAATCAGCTTGTTGAGGGAGCTACGAGGGAAGCCGAAGCAAAAATGATGGCTAGATACCCATACCTCTTTTCTTACGGCTCAGTCCCAGCATGAGGTACCAGTTTACTCCTTAGTAATCTATTTAGCTTCATTTCAAGTTCATGTCTCTCAGTTCTTTTTATATCATAGCATGCATGTATATTTCATGAATTCAGTTTAGTCATGTGTTTAATGTTCAGATTCAATCACTCCATTAGTTTTCAGTGTATAGCTTTTAGTTCTAGGATTGCAGCTCTTTCCCTATGTTTCCAACTTACTTAGTCTCCATTCAAGGATAAATGTTTCCAAGGGGGAGATAATGTAATACCCCGAAAGTCCCTAAGATTAAACCCTAGACTTGTAGTAGAAACCAATAGAAAAATCTGCAATTTTCCTTAGAACGACTCATCATACGAGTCACAGTATGAACTAACGAGTCGTTATTGGAGTTTTGGTGAGCCTCAGAAACTTCATCACCCATACCATGAGTCCACGCCGTGAGTCGTGGTAGGGCGGTATGACTCGTGCTCATAAGTCGTAGGTTGCATCTACAAAGACAGTCCCGATATGAAGAGTCACAATATGACTCATGGGTCCCTATAACAACTTACGGTCATGATTCGTGACATCCATTTGAGTGGAAGGCCTTGGAAGTAACGGGTCATACTCATTGTGTGGTGTGATGAGTCGTGACAAGCAGTTGTGGGGTGAAAGTTCAGAGAATAGGGTAAGGTAGGTCCCTAACCACGACTCATGTGACGACTTGTGGTTAGAAAGGATGAGTCATTGTTAAGGGCCGTTGTGTGAAGATCAAAAAGGTGGAATCAGGACCAACTTGCAAGACTGGACACTACAAATCGTGGTATGATTCGTGATGACTGGCAAATAGGATTTTAAGTGCGATTTGCCAGGGGTAATTTCATATCTTCCTATGCTTTTAACTCCTAAATAAGGTCATTTTAGGTTTATTAAGGGGAGTATTTAAGGGTTTTATTTAGCCTAAACCCTCATTTAACCCCTAACATTCCATTAGAAAGATCAAATCCTCTCAAGCTAACATTAGGGTTCTTCATCAAATTCTTCAAATCTTTCTTGGATTTTCAAGATAAGTCAAGGAATCATCTACCCAGGTATGTAGGGATATGAATGCGTGGTTTCTTCCAAGCTCATTCCCTTCCCAAGTTGAATTCATGATCCCCACCTGCCATGCCTAATTTTCGAAAATCTAGGGTTAAATTTATTATGGATGAATTCTTTCATGTTCTTCTACGAAATCAGTCTACTTTCAATTTAATTGATGTTTCTATGATTATGAATACATGTACCTTATCAAATCCCTCATGAATCTATATAATTCAAGTCTCAAGTATGATTTTATGAACTTCTAGGGTTTGACCCAAATTACATGAAATTCTATGATTTTCTTATGATTTAAAGTCTCTTGAGATTAAAGCTATGAATTATGAATATGATGCATGTTTTCTACTAGAATTCCTCATGGACCCATGAATTACAAGATATGATGATTTTACCCCACTATACATGATTTTTTATGAAATTCAAGTCTATGTATCATGGCTGATCTTCGGCGTTATTTCCATGGCTAGCTCACATACGTTAACATGTCACGAATTTTATGATTTTAACTAGCCATTTAAACCCATGTTTTATGATTATGATATGATTACTATATATATTTTGCGAGTAGTATTTAGCACTAAGTAGGTCGGAGTTTATGCATATCTAGTTCTCAGGATTACGTGCTAACATAACCATGATGGGGTCCTACACGAGTGTGTCTCCCATGCCCGAATGGACCACCCATGAGTGATATCACGCCTTTTCATGGTCCTACCCTTGGCAAGGATGGACACCATCCCAATCAAGGTTTTACAGGTTGGGTTCCATGTATGCTTGCAGGGTATGTTAGTTATAAGAATCTCCTATTGTTGCTTAGTGTGTGTATATATATATATATATGTGTGTGTGTGTGTGTGTGTGTGTATATATATGATCATGATTTATAATTTTACGACTTATGATGATTTGGCTCAGAAGTATGCTTTACCAGGTTCTTACTTATGAACTCAATCATGATCAACCTTACATAATATTTTTGCAAACCTTGAGCCTTCATGTTCATTTTATGATTTGAATCTCATGTTTGATAGGAGCCTATACTCATGATCTCTCTCTTACGGTTTTACTATCATGTTTTACCTACTCTACATGTTCAGTACATTCAAAGTACTGACCAAATACTCTATGCTAGATTATTTCATAATATAGGTTAGGGCAACCAGTCTCAGCATCGGCGTTAGTCTCGCTCCCGTAGCAGTCCAACTCAATTCCCATTTGGGTGAGTCCCCATCTTCCGAGGATGTTTATCAGTTATTGATATTTTTTTCCTTTTTTTAGTTTAATACTTAGAAAGCTAGTTGGTGATGTTGTCCTATCAGCTCATCTTACGGTTAGAGGCTTTTCAGACAGTATGTTAGATGATTGAGCGTTGTAGACTTGTTTTCTCCACTTATGCCTTTTGATATATTTTAGACTTCTACTTATCTTACGCCATGATTCATTTTTTCTTTAGATATGTTCTCTGTCATGCTATGTACATGCCATGGGTTAGCTTGGAGCCCTTTGTGGTTCTAGGTCTTGTGTCTCGATTTAGGGTCCATGCTAAGGTCCTGACACCTTTGGTGTTCAACCTTAACCTACTGGCAGTTCGAGAACTTAGCCACAAAGTCAAGCTATGTCCCTCTTCATAACATTCCAGCAATAGTCTTCTCTAAATTCATGGTACATCTTGGCAGAACCTGGATGAATCGAACATCTAGAATTGTCTGCTTTCACCCTAATTATATCTTCGAGGCCATCTACAATAGGAACACATAATCTGCCATGATATCTTAGGAAACCATCTCTCCCTTGTGAAAAAACCAATACATTCTGTTTTGACGTCTTTCTTCATCTTAAGAAAGAGGGGATCTCTATCCTTCTTTTCTTTAGCTTCCAAAACTAAAGAGGATTCGGCTCTATTCTGGACAAACGCACTACCTTCCTCGGAGTCTAAAAGAAGAACTCGAAGGCATGAAAGTCTATGCACTTCCTTTGCTAACTCTCTTTTCTCCTCTTCTACCCGGGTTGTACTACCCATAGACAATTTGCTAAACAGCAACTACATTAGCTTTACTTAGATGGTAGAGAATACTCATGTCATAATCCTTAAGCAACTCAAGCGATCTTCTCTATCTCAAATTGAAATCATTCTTGTTGAACACATTGCAAACTCTTATGGTTTGTGAATATATCAACATGAGCACCCGCCATGGCCTGAGTTGGGACCCCAAATCGAGACACGAAACCTAAAACCATGAGTGGCTCCAAGTCAATCCATGGCATGAACATAGCAGCTAAAGAGTATACATCAAACAAAAACTGATAAACTAAGCATGAATAAGCGGAAGTCTGAATACGTATCAACCATGCAGAGCCAACACTAACAAAGCTGAAATTCTATATATTATCTGATAAGCCTCTAAACTGTCGGATGACCTGATGGGACAACACCCCCAACTAGCTCGCTAAAGTCTAAAAGTAAAAATAACATAACTTAGACAACGGAAGGTCCTCGAAGGATGAGGACTCACCAATAAGAGAAAATGAACCAGGCTGCTAGAACTCACTACCAGCGGAACTGAGTCTGATCGTCTGATCCTGTATCATGAAATTATACAATATAAAGTATGTGGTCAGTACTTGAAATTTACTGAGTATATATGGTAACTAAAACATACTGAGTAAGTATAACTAAAATTATACACATAAAATAAATCATAAGATCGTGAGAGTAAGGACTGCATGCTGATATCTGAAAACATTTATAGTCATAATCTGAATATCATATCTAAATGAATGACCCAAAGCTGACAATAGAATCATATGGCTTGCCATGACTGAAATCATAAGTAAAAGCTTATAAACTGATCATTGGCTAAAACCTGCTGAAAACATAATATCATAAGTCATAAACATGCATAACTGAAATCATGAGGAACAATGAGAGACTCATCACAGTCGACACCATCATGATAGAGCTTATGTGATGCCCCAATTATCACACTCAAGTGGGCAGAGCCGTCCAAAACCTTTCAAGGGCTAAGGATGCTACCATGATATCGATATCAAGCTGAAGGCCCCTTAGGGGCAGGGGAAGCTCACAAGGGAGGTCCAAAATGTAAATATATGAACCTTTGTTGGTGCGTAGTTCTGAGACCCGGGGTTTACGTGAACCGTAGACTACTCGGTGCTAGACACTACTCCCAAAAACATGCAAGGTGCTCTCCATTGTTTTTCCACGAAGCTAAAACCATCATTTTTCAAAGAAGTTAATAATGTAATTACATGCATAGTCTGAAATCAAAATATGGGGAGTCTTGGCTACAAACATATCATAAGCTGAAAATAGGGAGCATCACTCCAAACCATATGGCAAGCTGATATTATAAAAATGAACTAAATCATGAAAACATACTTAACATGTGTGGGCTTGCCCAAATCTCAAAATCATGCATACTTGAAATAAACTTCATAAGTCAAAAATATAAATTCGTACATGGGTAATTTGTAAACATTCAATTATGCTAGATACCTCATCATACTTGAAATCATAAATCATAAACTTGACTTTCCATGGACTTGTATAATTGGGCATAGTTTTCTAAAACTTGAAATAATGAATTTATAATCAAAATAGATATAACATCTACCCATAAATCTTAAAACATACATTGAAATATGAAGGAAATTAACCCATAAATAAATCATAGAGAATTTCATGAAATTAGGCTAAAACCCCAGAGGATCATAAACTTGAATTAAGACTTCAATTCATCAGATTGAGAAGAGATATGGGCATGAGAGTGAAAGAAAATTCCCATTCATAGCCCTAAAACTGAATCTACACTTGTCTTTGAAATCCCAAGAGATCTGGAGAACAAATTGAAGGATTTAAGCTTGATCTTTAAAGGAGAAATCCTAATCTTGCAAGCATGGGAGTTGAATGAATTAGAATATGTTAAACTCCCTTAAAATCTTCTTTTTCAGAGCTTAAAATGACATAGTTTAGGGCTTAGGAGCTAGGATTTGTGAAAATACCCTTAATGAATTCGCAGGAAAACTAATCCTTCCAGCTTTCACGACTCGTACCATGAGTCGTACAATCCTCCTATAACTCATGGTGTCCTACCGTACTGACCAAGTCCAAAACTTCTAATTCTCTAAATATTTCCATGAACCTTACTATGACCCATAACAAAATCCCATGAACCATGCCATCACCCATACAATCAACATCTGAAAAATCTCAAGTACTGGTTATGATTCGTACCACGAGTTCGTACCCACACACTACGACTCGTAGTGGAGACTCATGGTCTGGGGAAAGAAACTGCTGAACTGAACCATGGGTCTTCCTATGACCCATACCACCAACCTATGACTCATAGGTTGAGTCGTACTGAAGAAATTCTCCAACGTTTCCTGTTGATCATATTTCAAATCCTGGGTCTAGTCTTAGAAACTTTCGGGGTATTACAATATCTCCCCCTTGTGAACATTCATCCTCGAATATGGGTTAAACATACTAGAAATCTAGGAAATGAAACTACAATCTCACATACTGAACATCTGAAGCTGAAAACTGACAGAGTGACTAACTCTAGACTGATACACATGACTGAACTGAATTCATGAATCATACATACATGCTAAAATATGAATGGAACTGAGAGATATGAACTTGACATAAAACTGAATAGAGTATTAAAGAGGAAACTGATACCTCAAGCTGAAGCAGAGCTGGAAGGAAATAAATGCGGGTATTTAGCCATTATATCTTCTTCGGCTTCCCACATAGCTCCCTCAATGAGATGATTCTTCCACAAGACTTTTACTGAAGCTACATCTTTATTCCTCAACTTGTGAACCTGACGATCAAGGATCTCAACGAGTACCTCCTCATAGATAACCATGAGCCTCATGAAATATCCGTTCTCTCAAATCATCAACATCCAGAACACATAACCGACCCAGATATCGAAGCACACCATCTCCTCCTTGGGAGAAGACCTCCACCTATGATTTTGAATCGCTTATTTTAACTTCACCAAAATAGGATCCTCATCATGCTTATCCTTGACCTCAGTCACCAAAGAGGATTCTAAACCATTTTGTACAATGACACCACCCTATGTTGAATCTACAAGGTGAACCCCTAATTGTGCAAGGTGATGCACATCCTTCACCAACTCTTTCCTTCTATCTTCTTCATGAGAAACACTGTCCATGGATAGTCTGCTAAGGGCATACGCCACTATATATGCCTTTATTGAATGATAAAAGACACTCATGTTATAGTCCTTGAGCAGCTCTAACCATCTCTTTTGTCACAAATTCAAATCCTTCTGAGTGAACACATACCGTAGGCTCTTATGGTCTATAAACACATCCACATGGACCCCATACAAGTGACTCCAAATCTTCAATGCAAACACCACCGCTACCAAATCTAATTCATGCATCGAGTAATTCTTTTCATGAGTCTTAAGCTTTCTAGAGGAATATGCAATTACCTTACATTGCTGCATCAACACATTTCCAAGACCAACCCTAGAAGCATCACAATACACAATGAATCCATCTGTAGGGTCAATACTGGGGCTGAAGTGAGTCTAGTCTTTAACTCCTAAAAACTCTTCTCAAATGCATCCAACAACTAAAATTTGACATTCTTCTGGGTCAACTTCGTAAACGGTGCTGAAATTTATGAAAATCCTTTAACAAACCTCCTAAAATAGCCAGCTAAACCCAAGAAGCTTCTGATATTCGAAGGATTAACTGGTCTAGGCCAATTCTTTACAGCTTCTATATTTTGAGAATCCACCTACACACCCTCACTTGACACCATATGACCTAAAAATGCTATTGAATCAAACCAAAACTCACACTTACTTAATTTAGCAAACAATTGGAAATCCTTGAGGGTCTGTAGCATAATCCTCAAAAGAGCGGCATGCTCCACCTCGCTGCGAGAGTATATGAGAATGTCGTCTATGAAGACAATCACAAGCATGTCCAAAAGACATAACTACAAACTCATAGTAACCATACCGAGTACGAAAAGCTATCTTCGGAATGTCACTCTCCCTAACTCTGAGCTGGTGATAACCGGATCTGAGGTCTATATTTGACAAGCACTTAGCACCCTGAAATTGGTAAAACAAGTCAGCAATCCTGGGGAAGGGATACTTGTTCTTGATTGTAACCTTGTTCAACTATCGATGGTCAATGCACATACAAAGAGACCCATCCGTTTTTCGAACAAAGAGAACGGGTGCACCCCAGGGGGACTTGCTAGGTCTGAGTAAGCACTTATCTAGAAGATCCTTCAACTGCTCTTTCAACTCCTTTAGCTCAACTGAAGCCATTTTGTAAGGAGGAATAAATATAGGTTTTATTAGGAAGAAGGTCAATACCAAAGTCAATATACCACTCGGGAGGGACTCCTGGTAGATCATCTCGGAAAACCTCCGAATACTCACATACCACAGGGATAGACTAAAGAGTCGGGGTCTCGGATGTAGCATCTTTAACCCAAACTATGCGGTACATACAACCCCTGGAATCATCTTATAGCCTTAAGGGAGGAAACAAAGTGACCTAAAGGCACAGCTGAACCACCCTTCCATTCTAGGACTGACTCATCCAAAAACCAAAACTCTACCGTTCAAGTTCTACAATTCACTGATGCATAACACGAATGCAACCAATGCATACTAATGATAACTTAAATAAGTCATGTCTAACTCTACTAAATCAGCTAAAGTGACTTTCTAAAGTACTGTGATAGGGAAATTTCTATATACCTATCGAGCTATAACTGAATCATCGATTGGAGTAGAGACTGAGAAGGGTTCTGATAGGATTTAGGGACTGACTCTGAAACTAGTAGCAACACAAAGAGTCACAAAAGATAAAGTAGCCCCTGGATCTAATAATGCATATACATCAATATAAAATACTCGTGACATACCGTGACCACATTTGGAGAGACCTCCTGCTCCTGATGAGATGAGAGGGCATAAAATCTATTTTGATGCTAACCACCACCTACACTAGTGGATGCACCCTGCTGAACTGATTGTGTTGGTGGAGCTGCTGAACTGGTGGCAAGGTCACAGCCTCTACCATGGCCCCGTCTGGCTGCAGGGAAATCTCCGAGCATGTGTTCGAGCTTCCGCAACCAAAATATGCACCTGAACCTGCTAAGCACTCTCCGGTATGCCTCCTACCACACCTGCCAAAAACTGGAATGCTAGGCTCTACTGACATGCTCCCCTAACCTCGAGATCCTGATGTCCTTCCCCTCTGATCACGCCTAGATCTAGATGGATGTCACAACCCGAGAGGAGACCCGGATCATACACACGGGACAAGGGACCCCGAGAGACCCCAAGTCAACCCATGACATAAGCATTCACTAACTTATTCAATAAACATACAGGAAACATAAATATAAACTCAGCGTAAGACTAACATAACATAATAGCATAATGAACATCGAAAGCTGAATACATGTCTAAGTCAGATAAGCCTTGAATCTAGACGAGCTAATGGGACAACCCCTAACTAGCTCAGAAATATTGAAACTAAAAGTATGCTCAAAAGAACTGAAAGTCTAGTCCTCGGAGGATGAGGATTAACCAAGCAAGCGATTGCTAACTCTGATAAGCGGCTACGAACGGGGCTGAACCTGAGAACCCGATCCTGCATCATGAAATGATGAAGCATAGAAAGTTTGCGGTCAGTACGTGGTATGTACCGAGTATGCAAGGTAAGTAAAACTATCATAGTCTTTTAAAACAAGTCATACATATATGAT
>JACEIK010002362.1:22411-46447 GCA_018107945.1 Datura stramonium
CAAATTTTTTAAAATAACTATTTTTAATATAACTAGCAATTAAAAGTACCTGAGGGAATATCATTTAACACCCCCATTAAAAGAAATATACCTTACTAAAATAATTACTTCATGTTTGTTTAAACTTTCTAGGCATGGATTAGCTCAAGGTAGATGGACAAACTAGGAGCGATTTATTAAAGTAAAATTATTTTCGTTTTAAAATAATTGGTGTTTTTAAATTTAGCATATCCCTTAAGAAAATTACTTATTACTTATCTTGAAAAAGATGTAACTCTTTAATATTTTCTTGATTATGTAAAACTCTTTTCACTTAAATAAAGGGTAAAATTGGAAGAACATCATTGATGTCTTCTTGATTATATAAAGCAGCTTATTTTGAAACAAAATCAAAAGATCAAAACACCACTTATTTTGAGATGAAGGAAGTATTAATTAACTATTATTTTTTTAATTTTAATTTATATGACATACTTTTTTTTTTAACTAATCTAATAAAAAATGACAATTTTTTATTTTTAGTAATAATTTAATTTCAAAATACTAATATCATCATTAATGAGATGATTTATAGCAATATAAACATCTATTACTTATTTTAAACCACAAATTTCAAAAGATTTCACATATTTCTTAAACTCCGTAATCAAAATACATCACATAATTGAAACGAAGGAAGTATCTAATAAAAGTTGTACATATTTAAATACATGCCATGCATTTATTAATTAGGTTTAAATACCCGTTGTGTATAAAATTTTATCGATAACCTAGGACAGTGTTGATTTGTTTGATATTCTTCTTCTTTTAAAAAAAATAAAACCAGTTCAAGCAAATACTTATTTGAAAAACTTAAGTATTATTAAGTATTGTGTTTATTCTTTAAGTTCAAACGAATGAATCATACATTTTGTAATTGAAGTCGGGGTTAAATAGATAGACTATCCACTTCTTTTTTTTTAATTCATTTTAACATAATTCTATGAAATTGTTGACCAATTATATATAGAGATGATTGAGTATCAGATTGCGTGAGTAAACATTTTCAAAATAAAAGTTCAAAAAAAATTGATTGTATTCAATACATAGAATTGTTACCTTCTTGTCACTGATCATTAATGTGTGGAATATATTTAAAGCCAATTGAAACAGAACTTGTAAAGACAAACCATTGCAGTAAATGGTATTTCAATGACTTTAAGAAAACAAGTTAATTGTATTTCAATTACAACATCAGTGCTAGTTTAAATATGTCTACATGGTGTGTGTATTCACTTTTATATTAAAATGAAATTAACAAGAATTTAAGATGAAATAATCTCATTCATTGCCAGCATCTTGACTTGAAAGCTTATTTCAATTAAAACTTCATACGACATGAAAATGCACTTATCTAAAAGAAAAATTTAAGCACCATCAGGAAGTTTTAATGTAAAATTGAGGATTGATTACACTAAACACCACCTGTGATATGGGTCAATTGTAGGTACATGGAAATCCTACACAAAATTGTTTACACAGAACACAGTTGCTGAATCATTTTAGTGCTGGAGATAACTATTTTTTTCTCAAAAGAACCAATTAAGACTTATCTTTCCAAGCCAAAAGAGAAGTGGGAACTGAGCTAGGGCGATGAAGAGGAGGAGGTAATGATGCCGGCTTGAATCATAAGTCCTCACCTCTGCAAAAAGAACTCTCTTCATCGTCTTCACTAAGAATATTCCCATGCATAAGCTTGTCAATGGCATCAAGAAGTAGTAAGAATGGCTCCATATAATTGTTCCAAGAAGAGCTATGGACAATCCTGTAAAAGCATATCCGGCATATGACACGATATCAAGGAGAGGAGCCTCTCCACTGCCCAGTGAGAACAATGTCATCTTCAGCAAAGAAACCTCTAAAAACCAACCAACTAACCCCTTGATGAACAGCCAATTTAGAGCTTCTGGGGTAAACCTGGCAACAGAAAAGAAGATTCAGAATCAAGACAAACCAAAAGGAAGAGGATGTTATGCCATACTTCAATAGTATTGCAACTTACAGGTGACAGCTTGCAGAAAACGAAAGAAAAGAAGGGGAGAAGGGGGATTAGATGGGTATAGACATGCATAGAAGTCAAGGTAAGTTACCAACTGTATCCCACTACTACAGCAAAATTTGCCTTATGTTCACTTTTGAATTCACATTTATTTTAAATACAATAAAATTTAATTCGTAACTCAACAGCCATGCCTAGCAAAACTAGGATATCTAAATTTAAGAGGACAAGGTAACTCAAACGAATGAATATTAGGAGGGGGCGGGGGAATGTCATTTAGCAGACAGCTACACAAAAAAGTACTTATGCTAACAATTCTATTAAGTTCAGTTTAAGCAGCAGTTTGCTCTTCTGTATGAGCGTGTGTACATTTCTTGGCACTTACAAAAATGAGGTAAGCAACCACTAACCAAAGTCCACACGGAAATTTGACAGTAAGGAATCAAAGAACTTATTATTGAGCACCAAGAGACCAAAGTTAAGAAATCTTGAGAAAACACTAAGCTTACCTTCCGTGGAGACCCAACGATAAACCAGCAAGAACAACGTAGGTGCCAAATGCCATGAATGGAATGTATAAATCTGGAGCATTTATATCATAGATAGGGGGCTTATAGGATAGCCTGCCACCTACCGGCTCTGTGATTCTTGTCCAATGACCCTACAGACAAATGAAAAGGTAACAAATCATAACAATCAAAAATACATATATCAAGATTGTAATGCAACAATGAGAGAGATAAAGGGTTTCATGAGCTTACTCTGTGTAGAAATGGGAAAAGCACAACTTTCAATTTGTTTCTCACGTACTGGTCATTCACTTGGAAGTAGTACTGCGGATCGGAAAAATACCTACTTATCTGTTCAATTGAAAATTTGTCAACTAGAATTTTATTTCCATCGGAAAAGCCAGACCACTTTATCAATATCATCCAGCAATAAAATATCCACAGACAGAATGGAAATGATTTGGACAATAATGTTAGGTCATGTACAGCTTCAGAGCAACATTTAGGAAACTCTAGCAAAGAGGTAAATGCTACACCATATCAAAAGAGGATATGGCAAGCAGAGATGAATATAGAATTTTTAGAACACGGGTGCACTACAAGAAAAAAAAAATAATAATAATGTATCTAGTGGAAGTTGAACTCAAGTACTCAAGGTAAATAACTTAACCTTCAACTATGTGCACCACTCAAAATTCTTGTACCATGGGTGCCAGCATATAATATTATACCAATTGTAGAAAACATATACATAAAATATCGAATTTTACGGAGAGACCACGGGTTTACATGCCCCAAAAATTACACATAAATTTGCCACTGGAGGCAAGGCAATCCGGCTTAATTTTGTTTTAAGGGGGTTTTTTCTGGCTACTATGGCATAATCATTTATATAGCCACATAGCTTTTCCATGTAACCATAACATTTTTTTTATAAGTACGTAACTGTAATTCCATGCCTCATTATGAATGGCTAATTGTTCTTTTTATATAACAAGAGTTCATTTCAACTTCTTTTTTTGTGGAAGGTTTTCAACACAATTGACACATAAGGGCAAGGCTTTTGTTTTTAAAAACAATATAGTACCAGGAACCAAAGATAAACTAAAAGAGACTAATCATTTGTGTAGTCACCACACATTCAATACCTGAGATACTAGTGCTCCCCTCAAACCTGCTAATGAACCAAGAACCTCCAAGAGTTATGATTGGAGGTTGGTCATTACCACTCCAATAAATTAGTTTAGCTAGACTTCACCAGATTGCGTCAACACTACTATTATAATTCCTTTCTAGCTTTCTCCCAGGTCTTGCTCCTGCTGAGCATCACACTGTGCCACCCCATGCCCCATCTCTACTCAACGTCTCCTTCCAAGCTCAGCCAACATGAGAGTTCCTATTTCAACATACAGTTCTACATAAACTGCTGCTAAACACACCTGAGAAAATAGGCTAATTTCATGGTAATAGAGCAGAATCAGATGACGTTCCAAAAATTTTCCTGTTCTAAAGCATACTTTTCTACATTCGACCTCCATTTCCCTCTTCTTGTTTGGGGTAGACAGGGGTTGACATCAGCCATCCCAGGCTTCTCCAGAATATTCTGTCTATCTGACTCAATTTTCCAACAGAATACTCCACTATTACCACCAAATATCAATATTTATCGATCTAAATTGGTTTTCTGTCTCCTCTGAAAAATTCTTTTCCTGTTCATGTTAAAGTTTGTCTTTTGAGTTTACTGCTCAGTGAAGAGATGACCAAATAAGGGCATGGGATGTTATCATACAGCAAGGAATGAGGAAAAGGACATCATGAGGACAAATTTGTAAATTGAAAAAATGAATAATGTGATAAACAATTGGAGAATGTAAATAACTTCACCTAGCTTCAATTGCTATTATGAATCAATGCCAGTTTGATGATGTTGTCAAAGTGAACACAAAATCGTAAATGTCATTTAAAATTTATTGATTTTAAAAGTAGTAGAACTAACCTACTTAGAAAACAAAATGAAAAAAAAAAGAAGATACTATTTACTTGCTGATTATATGTCATAATGCACTTTCACGAACCAAAAACCTCAGGAATGATCTTTATTAAAATACTTCTTTTGGTAAGTGGCAAAATGTACAAAATATGAGCAGTCCATGAAGCAACTTACATTGCTTTGAACATATTCAGAACTGGAACCGAGGATTTTTTCTCCATAAGCCCCTAGTCCACTTCTGATGAACCCTGAGCTACCACCAGAAAAGGCATTTCCAAAAGGATTTGCCTGTGTATTAACAGGCGGTCTTGGCACCCCAGACTGTGCTCCCAGGTTATCATACATTTCTGCAGGAGGATCTTTCTTTAATCAAGACAACTGTTAGTAACTCAACATAAACATAATTCATTTTTCTGACTGCTTGATTGAGTTTAGGATTATAAGCCAGTGAGTGCCTAGGTATCCAAAGGAAAAAGAAATAGCATTCTAATATATAAACTACCGAACAGGGCCAACCCAATTTTCTAACATCATGAACAATGTTAGCAGGCAGCCCACTTATTCCAGGTATCTCATCTTGCTATATGCCAAAGATAATTGTCCAGCTCAATTCAGAAACTTCACTTATCCCACCGAACTTTATTTAGCCGATTTTATCAGTAAATGCTACCCCCAGGACAGTGGACACCCCAATAAGTGCATCACCTCAATACAAAGATATTCGGAGAAACGACAAGCATAGATTTAGTAGTCAAAAAAGTTTCTGTAGAGCCAGAAAATGACTCCATCACTTTGTTTAAATCAGATCACACTTAGATTTATCTTTTTATCATATCTAGTTTAGACTGCCTTTAGATTTCCATGCAAATTTATCCCCTTACAATTACTTCCATTAACTAATTTTTCTGCCGGATAAGTGATAATTCATCACTTAATTGAAATCCCAGCACCAAAAGTAGGAGAATTCCTCAGGTTACACATACCTTTTGCAACTCCTTAAAAAAAAGAGAGATTTTCGGATTTAAAAATGCAGTTCATCATGAAAGAAGATCATGCGGCCTAGGGAAAACATAGACGGCTCTTTTCCTGGAAACACCCATCAATCAACAATTCCAATTCACAAATCACTACGATTTACACACCAAGCAACTACCGATGCAATAGACTGAGAAGGAAGTGTATCCAAACAGAAAAAAAAAATCAAGTGACAAATCGAAGATTAAAAACAATAGCTTAGATTACCAGGAGAAAAAAAAAAGTGCGACGAAATATAGATCTTCTGGTGTGTTGACTGTTGACGAAAAAGGAGAAGTAGAGCATAAGAACTAAGAAACAATAATGGAGATCTGTAAATGCTACTACAAGAAAAATTCTCTAAGGAAAAGGAATTGAAGGAAAAAAATCAAATACTTACGGATTGGAACTCTGACTGAGGAACAGATGGATGTAAGTTTGCAGAAGAATTTCAAGAGACCTGCGTCTACAGTTAACAACTCTATTAACTCCAGATTTCAGAGTTTCCGAAGGAATGTCGGGTCGGGTCAGGTCCTAACTTCACTTCAGACAGATCTGTATATTACAACCCGACCCACTGTTTCTTTTCTTCTTTTGTTTTTAAATCTTTTACTTTTTCCTTCCGTTCCAATTTATTACAAATATTTGATTAAGCACCCATATAAAAAAAATTAGGGTGTTGTTCTCCTAAGGTTGTATTAATGGTATCAAAGTCAGTCACGTGCCAATCGTGTCTTGAGATGATGACGCCGAAGCCCAAGGCTACTAATGTCTAGCGCCCAACCGTCGATGATATTATTGCAACTCGCAAGGAATGAAACTTGAATCTCACATCGATTATGTGGGACTTATATAGCATTGGATTCTCCCACCTTAATAGTCTTAAGGTCAGATAACTGTATCAAAGTCACCACGTGCCACCGTGTCTTGAGATGATGACGCCGAAGCCCAAGGCTACTAATGTCTAGCGCCCAAATCGTCGATGATATTGGCTGCAACCTCAAGGAATGAAACTTGAATCTCACATCGATTATGTGGGACTTACATGACGATTCTCCCACCTTGTCACTGCCAGTGCCAAGAGACCTTAATAGCAAGCTTTTGAAGTATGATTTTCCTAAAATTGTATTATCTCATTGAAAATAAAATAAATATTTTTAAGTTAAATTATTTTATTGCTAAATATTAAAAAAAAATCATTCATTTTAAAACTAACTAAAGAAAATAGTACAAGTGTAACATAAATTTTGATAGAACAGGCTCGTCCCTCCGCCCTTCCCTACTTAAATACCAGAATCAAGACTTGAATCATGATAGGATCCAAACTCGTGACATACACCTAATCTGAACAAAAAATTAACACGTTAAAATCTGAAAAAAATTACATATCGCGATACTTGTAAGAGAACTTTTCCCAAAACATAATTTGATTTGTTGGGGTTAAAACTTGGAGCTTAAGTATAACCAGCTCAACTGTTTTAAGGGGAAAAAAATGAACATGGAGAGGCTAATCACATCTTTAAATGAGATTTCTGTTTGGATTAGATCTTTTGGGAAGCTTTTGGACCTAGCGAAAAGGGCTCCAAGCATTCACACAAGCAAGTGCGAGAGAAGCAGAGCACAATGTTACCGCTTCCGTCCGCCTTTCTCCTCCTCCACTTGGATACCAAACATGATCAGAAACCCATGAAAATGAGCCTAACCGCACTTTGCCTCTGAACCAATGGGGCATGCTCGAAACTTTCATCTGACAGCTGAAGCAACTAAGGATCATCATCATAAGGTTCATTTGAAGTTGATGAAGAAGAGAGTTCCAAAATAGAAAATCCATTGGTTTGAAACTCAGCCAGCTCAGATAAATCAATTTGTTGTTCACATAAGATATTTCCCCTCAAGTCCAAATGCTCCAGTTTACCTGACCAATAGCAAAGAAAAAGGTCAATGAATTCCACAATTAAGTGAACTTCTTCTCTCACTAAGTCCAGCTTGGCGATGCATATTTGTGTGTTATAGCGAATACTAAAAGAACCTCTAAATCGGGAATTTTTTCATATGGGAGAAATAGCCTGTGGCCCAACTTTGTTAGCCCGAGCACACTTCATAAGGGAACAGCAGGTTCCAAACTCTGGGAGTATGGGCTTGCTCCTCTACCCTCCTCCGAACTTAAAACACCAAAGTTTTGTCCACGGCATGATTCAAACCGCTGACATGCGCGTATCAACACTTCATGTGTTGCGTCCTTACCGCAAAAGAAAGATACTTTAAATGAAAAACAACTGATACAAACAATATGAAACAAAAGAACACAATTCACATACTTTAAATCTTCTTTTATGCATCAATTTACTTGTTGATCTTATGAATGAGATGAATAGTTCAAAAGATGTTTTAAAATCTTACCTTAAGGAAAGGTTTAAAAGATTATGTTTCTTCTAATACTGCATAGTAATCCAATCATGAGCTCATTTGTCATGAATTTTAACAGTTCTTATAGGATAAGTGCATGAGGGCTTGAAATAGATGACTTAATCATATTACTTGTGAACTCAACTAAAAAAATTCCAAAATTCTTGAACTAGTTGGTTCAACTAAAATGGACAGATCCGGGCAAGATATGCACCTCTTCAGGAATGAAAAAAAATCGATCTACTTTCATTTGGTATTTTATCATGGCGGCAGTTCAGAAAAATCACCATTTGCGAAAACAACAAGCTTGTAACTTGTAGAAACAAAAGTCCGGGGTGTCTTTGAAGTTTCCTTAGACCATTTAAGGAGTGAGACATCGAGCGTAAAACATAAAAGGCAGGCAAAAGGACAGTAAGGTCACATTTATTAGAGCAAGTGTGACTGGGATCCAGCAGAAAAAAGGGTAGATACTAGCTGGGGTTCAGTCTACCATCAGTTTATTTTGCCCTTATTTAGATTATTTTGTAAATGGTACAGTTAGTCTGGTGGTGATTTGGTGGTCTAACAGTGGTTTGGGTTTAGTGGCGTATGGTGAGAAGTATAATACACTTTACATGCCACCTGGAATCTCAAGGGGGGTTTCTTATGTTTTTAAACTTAATAAATCCATTACAGAATATTTTAGATATTGTATTCCTAGTTGGACAATGGACATAATAAACTCAATCATTTTTTTACCAGTAAGGTCATAATAAACTCATGACCAAGAGCTGTCATAACCAATTGGAAGGAGCTGAGTACTCGGTGTTAAGTTTTTCATTTTGTTCCTGAAAACTTCTCTTTTCAATTGTCGTCATTTGTTCAGTTTCTCCGCTCTTGGTCATCACAGGGGCATTGTTTTTATTTCCAAATAATTTCAACATTGAAAAATATTTTAGTTCCTACTTCTTATTGAATAGGAAAAAATATTCTTCTTCAGTATTTCTATCTATTTTTTTTAATCTAATGGGCAATTCATTAGCAATACTAGCTCCATCTCCATTATGGAATAACTTTCTTTTGTTGGAAAAATGAAAGATCTTGATATTATTATATAACAGTACATTTTACTCTTCAATTTCACATGCTTGATATTTTATGTATTTCTTGTCAGGTTCTTGTAGATGGGTTGCACTCATCTTTTAGTGCTATTTTTCTGATAAAATTTTACCTTCACCTAACCAAAAGAATCAGCAAAAGAGATACATCACATGTTAAATAGAAGGGACTTGTTTTCACAATTTATCGATCCATTATTAGCAACTGACAAAAGGAAGATATAAGATTGATATGATCGCAACGCTTAAATTGTCAATTTATATTGGTCACCCATTGTCAATACTATTTTGACAATTTAAACTTTGGCAACAGAGAGAAACTAAAACCTCACTCGATAATTTCACAAGCACAATTTCCGCTTTTTATAGGACCAAAAATTCTTTTACAAAATAATCCATCTTTTTCTGGCTGACAAAAGAAACAGAGCATTAGGAAGTTGTACCTTTTGCAGCTTTTACTGCAGAGCTAAGGATTGACAAAGATTCTTTGGGCATAAAGTTGTATTTTGCATTTACTGTTGAAAGATCTGGGGCATGAGAGAAAAGCTTCGACAAAAATCTTGCAGTTTCAATTCCACCTCGATTCTTGCTGCATAAGTTTAATGAAAATGTTACTCTCAGTTCAAAATCCATAAGCAGAATTTCAATGAAAATTCCCTTTAACCTTATGTTGATGGAGTGGAGCTTTGATTCCTTGACCAACTCTTTGCCTGCTCTCATGAAGCCAGAAGAACCTAATCCAATGTCTTCAATATCAAGAGCTTGAATACCTCCACATAGAAACTTCCCTAGTGGTGTTCCTATCTCACTACAAAAAGTAGGGCAATGAGAATATCAAAAAAACTGTTCCCATGGAAAAGGTTGGAAGTGTCAAATGAGGATAAGAAAGGTAATATGGCACAGACGCTTCTGCACTGTAAATAGTGTAACGAGACTATATTTTGCTGCAATGGTGATGACGTAATTTAGCAAAGATTAAAAGGAGATCTGATGTCTTAAAGTCAGCAAGATATCAAATGCAACAGGTTCTCAAATTTTGGTGATCCGATTAGAGAGTTAACTTCACAGCAAAGGGAAAACTATCAAAGCACCAAATAATGAAATGACCTGATATACAACTCCCAGGACAAAAAGAAAAGATCAGATTTGCAGCAAATTCTCAATGACAGCATTCACCTTGTCAGTCCAAGCAGTTTAACATGGCATCAATATGACCCAGAACAAGGCTTAAGATGTCTCCCAACTTTAGTTGATAAGGTGGAACAGTAGACTTACAAACTTAAAGCACAAAGAAAGCACGTGCAGGCCAACCGATAAACTAACTATCCAGGTCATATGTGGTTTTCCCTCGGAAAATATCATCTATTTAGGATAAAAATCACGAAAGTTGAATATAGTTTTGTATTGTACCTATTTTACCAACCTGCCAAGAGAATTGCCTCCAATCGAGAGAAAATTCAGTGGTTTTCTCAAAGCTGAAAGAGCTTCTAGAAGTTCACAAACTCCAAAGCATGTAAGGTCACAACTTTCCAACTTCAATTTGACAAGGGGGGAATATCTATGGGACATCTCTTTGAAGTATGGAAATAGACACCTGAAGGAAAAACGCACTTGTGAGACCTTAGCAAGTTGGTCACTGCACACAGATGGCTAAATTCAACAAACCTGATTCCAGAAATCTCAATAGGATTTTCACTGAGATCAAGTTGCTCCAGATTAGGTATGTGGACTAGAGCATATCTGAGACAATCCACATCGTCCCTCTGTAGATTGCAGTTCCTGAAGTTGGAGAACCAAGTAAACTTTGTATTGCAGTAAAGATGACAATAGAAATACACCTTTCGTGAAGACTCATTAAGTCAGATGTGATTTCTAAGGCAGTTTGGTATGAGAGGAGACTTCTTTGAGGCAAGAATAGAAAAGTCAAAACATACCTCAAATTAAGCTCCTTTAATGACTTCAATGAATTGTATGTCCCAGATGGCTCTGTGATACTTCTATACTTCCATTTAAAATGAGAAAGCCATCCCGTGATCTGCAGTGTGAAATTTTCTATAGGTCGATTGATGATTACATCAGTATAATAGAATAAGAGCAGAGCAAATACCGTTACTCACATTGTTTTCTGAAAGGTCCAGAACGGTAATACTAGATGAAGCATCAACGAGGGTATCAAAAACTATCGTTGCAAGATGTCGAGGAAGATGGTTGTCTGATAAGCATAATGAAGACAAGGACCTAACAGAAACACGATACACAAGTGTAAGTCTATGGAATCATTTAGTGGGTTAAAGTAGATGGTGTGTACCATGACGCACAGAATGAACAAGGAACTGCAATACATAGTACTCAAATCATAACTATCACATAACTGTCTCTGGATCTCTAAGATGAGCATCCATTACAGGCTTAAAGAGAATTTTCTCCCATTTAGGAACTAAATTGACAGGCATGAAATTTGTCTCCAACCGAAGAGAAACTATGATCCAAGTGTGAACTCTCTGAACTGTTACTAAATCCCAAATTGTTACGAAATTCCGCTTGAAAGAAATGAGCTTATTGCATATATAGTTTTAAAATATTAACCGAATTTCGCAGAACCACCCAGGAAAACATATTGAAAAACGAAAAAGTATAAAATATAATTTAAGGAAAAATTATATAGACAGATCTTCAGTCCACAAAAACACTGTCATTGATTGCACTTGTAAGATTGAGCATTTTAACTAATTTTCTATTTCTCCCAACCAGGAAATTCCCAGAAATATCACTATCTGGAGATTACTGTCACTAGTACCATTGCAGTTTAAAAGTAAGCAGACAGATAAACAAGCAGCAATATTGCCATAAGAGGGAATTCTACCTATGAACTCACATGACATCCTTGGTGTTATGATAGCATGAATATGAAGATCACATTAAACAACTTGATTGTTTAAATATTGGTTTTATGATAGCATGAATATGAAGATCACATTAAACAACTTGATTGTTAAAATACTTTGAAGTGGATAACTGCCATTTATGAGTATAAAGCATAGAACAGTTAACTAAAGGAGCTGATGGAAGCTGCAGTGAAATCCGCTATACCTCCCTGATGATAGCAAAGATATCAGTCCAGCAGGCAAGCAAGGAAAGTTGTTCTCTAGGAAGCTTGATGTCTTGATTGAGAAATGTTGCATTCCAAGAGCTTGAGGACAATGCATGCATAGCAAGTCACAAATTGCATTAAGAGAAGCAACCGTAAATTTGCAATGCATGAATTTAATCGACTTTAGGGATCGATAATTCTGGCTGATGAGTTTGCATAACCCCTCGACCTGTAAGGTTGAAAGCCACAGGAAAAGAAGCAGTGTAATAGTTAACTCTTCAGCATAACAAGTTCTACTCCAGAAGATATAAGGATTTACAACAAAGAAATGTTTGCAATTTTCCTTTTTACTACAGATGCCAAACAGAAAATGCACAAGCACTTGAGATAGAATGGCATAGTATATTATGGAACAAAAACAACTCTATCATGAATCTGATAGTATTGTCAAAGATCAATCCTGATGGGGAGAACAGTTTTACAAAGCTTAAGTACTGATCATTTATTAAGGATCCACTTCTTTTTAAAACTCAATATAGTAAAGCAAAATAAGAAAAAGAAGTTGCAAGAGACGCCAAAATGTTCCTCTACTATCAGAATGCTGATTTATATCATTCAGAGCATAGTCAAAAATAATATCAGATCTAAACAAGCATGTTTCACACACTTATTTCTGACTTGAATTCCATATATAAATGTGTGTCAATGTATATATTGGGATCTGATGTCAGTGGGATGTCTTGAATCTCATTTCAAACAGTTACTTAGGGGTTAATCTTTCCTCTTCTTAGGTTTGTTACTTGTGCATTTTGCTTTTTCTAGAAAGCTATGATGTACAGCACATATATAAAAGAACTAAACTTACATGCTGATCAGACTTAATCCACTGTAATTCCAAACTCTCCAACCTTGCATTACTAAGTAAAAGCTGCAACAAAGAAATATAAGGTGATTATATAGATTAACTAAAGGAAGCCTTATAGGTCATTAAATCAATTATTTTATTCTCTGCATATTAAATGTAATGCCTGAATATTCGTTAAACCAGCATTTTCTAACTTATTTTTTACGTTGTTCTCTTTCTATCTGACGACAAAATTAGAAAACGAAATTTCACACAAGTATTATCAATTGGAAGCTTCTTTTTATCTGCATCAAGTAGTCAAACATTTATATGTGATTTCAATTTAAAATGTATTGCTTGATATTACAACAACAACAACAACATACCTAGTATTTGTGGTACACTATACCCTCCCCAAACCCCACTTTTGTGGGATTACACTATACTAGGTATGTTATTGTTGTTGTTGTATACCCAGTATGTACAACACTACAACTTACACAGGTTTCTGCCACACACAGAACATTTGGCAATCTCAGGTGTCTGCAATCAAAGCAAATGAAATTCAAAATGAGCTATGCTTGAGAACATCAAGAACAGTAGTTGAAACACATATGTAGCATGATGCACAAATCATATGCAATAATGAAGGATCTAGATGCACATAACGGCTCCAAACTTATACTTTTAACATTCAAAAACAATCATTTATTCTGCACACCCCAGTATCAAGGAGGAAAAAAGAAAAAAAGAAAGTAGAAAGACGCAGAGGAGAAAACCCCAGTTCCAATCTTCAATGATACTTCACAAATGCAGTGTTCAAGACGATGAATCGTAATAATAGGAACATTTTTTTGTATATGGCATCTAAAAATATTTCTGTGCTCATTGTCCTCTGAATAGCTAACACCTGCAGATTTTAAGAAAAAAAGGTAAAATACACCTGGCATAAGATCCAAATTGTTGGCAATGATAAGCGAACTTGGAATAGTCACAGGTGAATCTACTGACGTGTCCCCTATGATCGATATAGTTTAGAATTGATTCTGCACAAACAAAAGAAGCCTGTATCAATTAAATCTTACGTGGCTAGTTTAGGGCATTTTTCTAGAACTTTCTTGAGCTATAATTTTTCCAAAACAGGAAAAGACTTTTGCATATAAATACTACTTGTGATACAAAATACAGACAAAATAAAGGCATCTGAAAAGATTCAACCTCCTTCAAAATCCTCTTTAAACCCTTTGTCCAAAACTTAGCTTTCGCATAGAGTGTGTAAGCTACACCTTACCCAAATAGATAAGAGGAAAAGGAAGAAAGAAAAGTTAACACTACAAGGGGATTTGAATGTTTAGTAGAAAATTTTGATTTTAACCCCAGACATGCTAAAAGAGGATGCATAAAGAAGGAACTGCGCATGGCTTGATTGGCTTCCATAAATTGACTTGCCAGAAATTGGTGCAATTGTTGATAAGAGACGTCAATCAACATCATTCTCTTACCTGGAACTTCTATTTCACTAAACCGACCATGAAAAGATGGGAATAAAGCTATCTCTGCTGTTGAATCCAGGCAACTGTTCCTTAGAAAATGTGGAATTTTAAAATGACAGGTGAAATGAATCCATATAAAATAGTGGTAACCACCAATAAGTAGATCATTTGATGTTCGTACTTCTGCAAATGTGCTTCCCAGTATATCTGGTGCCAGTCATTTGCGGATTCACACTCTATTTCTTTTCCTTTTGCTGATCTGGCAAATGACTTACTCTCGAAAATCTTATTCCTCCTACCAAAAGAAGGCCACCGAGCTTCATAGAGATTTTTCCACTCTTCCTCAAAATTCAGATATCTGCAGAAACATATTCCAAGTTACATTCAAAACAAAATCATCTGCGTTCATGTATATCCGAGTAACCTCTCTCTCTAGAAATATTACCCGTGATGTAATATACTCTTTATTTATGACCAGGAAACTGAAGAAAACTCACTCAATTTCCTACATGAAACTACAAATCCAGACCTTTTACGCTTTCTCTGATTATCAGCAGCATCAGTTAAAAGCTCATAATCATCAAAGATATCAGATTTCCTGCAACACAAGATTTTCTGGTTAAAGTTCAGGCACTATTATGCACCGCGCCGCAACATAAAAGTCCATGTGAAAAAACCTAAATAATATCAACCAACTATATCAGTTATACATTTGACTCAGCTAAAATGTTGATCAATTCACAGTTAACTAGCTTCATCACTCTTAATTCCAAATCACTTTCTCAAACAGTTGATGCACCAAAAGTTCCAAACCATACACCATTATTCATGTCCTTTTAGTTTAGCGATTGTTACAAATGAACTTTCAGTAGATTAAAAGAGATAATAGATTTTGAAAACAGAAGGGGAAGCAAGATGCAAATGACAAATACTACTGATAAGCAGATAAATCTTTTCCTTCTGCGACTTAATCAAGATGATGAGAATGGTTCTAGCCTTCGAAATAAATTTGGCCATATTTTTATTTATTTATTTTACCAGTAAAAGATAGTTATGTTATGTACCAGCAATAAGAGTATGCTGGGCAGTATGTACAGGAAAGCTATTACATATTGTGTAAAGAGCTTAAAAGGTCTATCACGGCTTTTAAATCATTAAATGAAGCCGTGTTGCACCAAAAAAGAAGTAAGAAATTCTTGTATCTCTTTCTTTCCAAGTGCACCACCAATTAGCTGTTGGTATTGAATTCCAGATAAAGCATGGCCAGATCTTTAAGGTGGAAGAAACTATATAACAAGAGTGATGCTTGTATTCTGATAGTGACAAACTACTAGTCGTATTAGCAGGAAGTAATCTCTGACAATGTTAAGATAAGTAATTATATTCATGCTTTTGAATGTACAACCGTGGATAATTAAGTCACGGCTGTTATAAATAAAGCTTTACAATGTGGCCCAGCAGTAAGAATTCTGAATATCCATTCAGCTCCATTGGAGCCAGTTCCAATCCAATACTCAATTATTTCTCATTAAAAACAAACAAGGGGTTCTCCAAATATAGGGATTCTCAAAGTTCCTATAGTTTAATGAAATGAAGTGAGCAGAGGTAAAAAAAACACTAGGTGATTTCTTCCATATATTCATGCCTTGGTGGACAGATATTCCGGTTGATATAGGGATTCTCTACTAAACTCCGGCATTACGAATTTGACATCCAGTGTAAGCTCACACTGCTGTTTCAATGATAAAGGATGACGGTCGGGGCAAATTGACCCCCCAGCAAAAAATGAGAAGACAATACGATAGAAAATGTTTACCAAAGACATATATATATATATATAATCAAAAATAGAGTGTTGAGCTAAAAACCGTTGCTGTAATTTCTCCAAGGCCAATGGAGGCAGCTGCAGCAGCAACTGGTCGAACAACTCCGTGGGAAGTCGATACAATACTGATGAAAGATCAGGATCATCAACTGAAAACAAAAACAAGAATGCTAAAACATTGGTGTTACTAATTCGATATCACCAAGAATTGTGATTTCCCATCCACAAACAAGAAAGAAAACAGTCACCTTGAATAAGTTCATCTCTGATTGAGTATATGCATAAGGTGATTAATGATGGAACTTCAACTTCCCGCCGCATGTTTTCACAACCCCAAGATTAATAGTACTCCATAGAGCTGCGACTTTTTTTACAATTGGGGGTTGAGCAAGAATTTGCATATACAAACGCGAAAATGCAACAAATAATTTTAAAATTTTATAGCAAGAATTTAACAGAAAAATGAAAAAGGGGTTTATGATTACAAGGAGACAAACAAGATAGGACTTTCTATTTCACCTTCTTCAAGTTTTGATATCTTCTTTTCTAGGTTTGGTTGACCCTTCTAGTGGCAATATTCACTTCTAACACTTACCCAAAAGAAGAATTTAGCTAAAATCATCCCTTATTTAAGCTAGGAGGTTTATTTTGATCCTTTAAATATAATGCGGACCATTTTTAAGATAAAAATGAGTTAAGTGTGTCAAATAAGTCTTTAAATTAATAATGATGTTATCAAAATAAATTTAAAACTTGATAATAAAGATGCAGTAAAAATTGATCTACTTTTAAACTTGATGAGTTCTCGATCGATTTGATCTTATTTTCGAAATAAAAAAGTAAAATTAACTGAATTTGCTTATCCTTTATCCAAAAACTGAAATAAATTAACAAAAAATTGACTGAGTTTAATTGATTTTTTATAATTTTAAAATAAAATTGATCGTCCATCCTGTTATAAATTAAAAATAATTTTATGAAATATTTAAACGATCGGACTTAATCTATTTTTTATTCTCTCAATTTTTGACACAAAAACTAACTAAAGTCAGTTGATTTAAAATTATAAAAAAAAATGGGGATCAACTCGATCGAGTCAATCATTTTTGCTGTGTGTTTGAATCATATTTTTTGGTGATCATTATTAGTAGGGCTATGTATCGGTCGATTCGGTTCGATTTTGAAAGTTATCGGTTATCGGTTTGTTGACATGTTAAACCGTTAAAGAACCATTAAGATATCGGTTAATCGATTATTGGCTAATCGGTTATTGATCGTTATCGGTTTAGTTATCGGGTTAACCGATAAGATCTCACATGAAAAATCTCATAAGTCATAAGTATGTTTAGCTAGAAAAAAGTGGGTGAAAAGAGAAAAAATATATAGAACCAGTTCAACTAAAACAATCAACTTTAATTTAAATTAAAACACCATTCCCTTCACTTTTTATCGACACCCATTTCATCTTCTTATTTGGATACTTCGTATATTGAAGGCTAAAATTATAATTTAATAAATTATTATCGGGTTATCGGTTAACCCGTTAAAAAAAGTGGTCAAACCGACTACCGACCCAATAACCCAATAACTTGGGATAGTAAACCGATAATCAAACCGTTAAACCAATAACTCAAATCATTAATCCAATAACTCAGTTATCGGATCGGGTTATTGATTTAACCGTTAATTTACATGCCCTTGATTATTAGTTTTCAAGTCTATTTTATTAGTTGAATAAAAAAATTTACTCTAAAAAATTTAAGAGATTAAAATGCCCAAAATTATATTGGAAGGATCACAATACATCTAATTCCCTAGATAATAGATAATTNTTTACCTAGGCAACCTGAGTTTGAAACTTACCTAGATGAATTAAATAGACCCAAAATTTGAAAAAATATAAAAGGATTGATAATTAGTTTGGTATTTCAACACAAATTGATAATAACAAGAAGTTAAAAACAATTCTTTTATGCAAATGAGTTCCTTTTCTTATTATTCAGTTCGATTTCAATAAGTTTTTTTTTCTTTGTTTTAGTTGATTGAATTTGAATTCATTTTGATAACTTTCAACTTCATAATGTATTTAAGTATATAAGTTTTTATTCTTAGGTGGACTGAATTAATCTATATAGCTATATAATTTGTTGTCGCTAAAATAACATTAATTTTTATAATAAGAAAAATCATATCCCAAAAATTAAATTGGCAAAATGCGATAATAATAAGATTAACTATACTCACACCTTCTTTCTGATTGCATCAGCTTGATAACTTTGCTGAATAATTCAAAAGTTAGGCGTATTGTGTTAAATTTGAGTAGTTTAAAATGTGCTGAGTGATTTGCTCAAAAGTTATTTAAGCCGAAATGGCAAAAAAAAATGAATTATAGTCCAACTGAAGCAAAATAAAAAGCTTAACAATCATAAATACTCATTTGAGAAAGAAAAAAAAATTTAATACCGATCATGAAAATGTAACTGATACTGCTCCCTGGGCCTTGTATGTTCGGCGCGATCAATATATTTAATATAATATGTGTTTTGAGAAGAAGAAGAAGTAGTTATGTTCTTCTTCTTTTTTTAATTTTCTGTTTACTTCCTTTGAGTATTGAGAAATACTCTTATTATTTTTAATAAAATGACTCGATAATTGCTTCTTTCAAAGTGCGCTTTTCAAGTTTATGAATATATNCTTTCAAAGTGCGCTTTTCAAGTTTATGAATATATATAATTATATATAATAGAGGAAAACACATTTCATTTCCCTCATCACTTAGGCCTTAGCATATATATAACAAAATTACAGTAATAATTAGATATAGTAGTAATAAAGTTGCATTGAGCTAGCAACTTTAAAACATCGATGGTAGGGATTAATATTTTTGCTGTTACAGAATCTCATACTACGAAATGAATTTAGTCACCATTCGATTTAGCCGAGGAGCATTTTGGATCTTAGAGAGAGTCAATAGCCATAATGGTGCTCAAGTTCATTGGGGTCATGTACTTGTCAGAACCAGTAAAAATAGTTTGGACAATGATTTTGTTGGCACGTTCAGTGGGATGGAAAGGATCCCAAAATGCATATAAATCTCTGTTGGGGCATAGATTTGAAGCAGCTGTGCAAATCCCAACTCCATTATATGGCCCTTGTCCACAACATGCTATCTTTGATGTCACAAAACCTGTTCAATATATATTACTACTTACTCCATCATCAACTTAAAAACAATTTAACCTTCTAATTAGAATTGAAAAGCAAATTTAAAAGAAGTTGATACCAAAAGCTTGGGGATTTTTTATAAAGTCATTCTGCATATCCACAGCATTTGCAGCAACAAAGATATCAGAGCCAAGTTCTTGATTGAGGCCTTTAATCATTTGGATTAGGAGAGGGTTGAAAATTGCAGAGGCCCTCTGAGGCTCCTCTGCACATTCCCCATTGGTGCTCCTTGAGGCCAAACTAGATGGGACACATCCTAATGGACCTGATCCTGTCACCAATACTCTTCTAGCCCCCAATTCATAAAGCCTCTGCAGATATCTCCATGTTAATAGACATATAACTTAAAAGAGTGAAGGGTGAAAAAACATATTTAAAGTATTTCAATTTTTCGGAGTTTAACATTAGAATTATCAAGTGTGTGAATTTCCTACTCGAATTATCACCAAACATTTATCGAAACACATCTCAACTATCAGTTGTTCCATTTTTCCTACCTAAACGACGGTGATATTTCAGGTAGGAAAAAGGAACAACTCAATCGGTAGGAAGACTCTCAACTCAATTTTGTGCTAGAGGTTCCTTATGACCTTAATTCGTATCTAATGCACTTCCCACACTTAAGAATTGATCTTAACACCTAGTTTGGATAAAAATTCATCAGGTTTGGGTCTATCTACATACCTAGAACGATTTTAAACTTAGCCTGAAAGTTTGAGGCGTTAGTTATAATGCAGATGGCTATACTCACTCCATTCGTGCCAGAAGCATCTCATTGTTCAATCACAAAAGAATCTAGTGTCATCATAATTCAACACTAGAGCAAATTTTGAAAGTCGATCAAAATGTGCAATGACCTCTATTTCCCGAACTATATATGGTCGGATTTCTCGTGAAACTCGAGATATATAGGCAACTTAAAAGCTAGAGTCCGAATGTAATCCCTCGAAAATCATGTCATTTTTGCTCAAAAAAAATATGTTGGTAGTCGGTCAAAATTGAAACGTGTGTGTTATATTTACCGTATAGTACTAGCTACATATCCAAATTATTGAGATATATTAGATAGTATTAAGGTTCATCAATAGTTACGTACCATCAAAATCTTGCGGTACTCAGAGATGATATAAACAGAGAAATCTTGAAGGTTGTACTGAAGTCTTCTTGCAGAAACTGGTGTGAAAAAATAGTTGTTGACATAGTCATTGCCTCCTAAAGTGATGAGGACGAGTGCTCCATTTACTAGCCGCTCTGTTTGCTCTTCCCCTATAAGGGCGCTCACCCGCGCCTGGTACTGTTCGAAATTCTGTAGCTGCCTCGATATTCTTATTATGTTTGCCTACCACAACAACAAGCTAATTAGTATAACGGAAAATCTTAGTAGCTCAGTGTTGCCATATGAATTTTCATTCATTAAGTAATTACTCCAATTAACTTGACAAGAAAGTGTATTACTTCTTTTTATGTTGCATGGTTCGTTTTCAAAAGAGGTAGTGAACAAAAATAGACATATTTAATAAAGTTACCCCATTTGTCTTAATTTGGGTGACATATTTTTCTTTTTAGTTCATTCCAAAACAAATAACATATATTCTTATTTGACAAATGTTTAATAACATTATCAACAGTTTATCTATGTTAGGTCTCATTTATTTGGCCAAAAATACACAAAGGTTTACTTTTTTTATCTAAAAATTCATTTATCTTAAGCTAGAGTAGCTAATTTGGAACATTGCAAAATCTTCCTATATTTTTTAAATTTTGTATCAAGTCAAGCTGCATAACATAAATTGAGACAAAAAAAGTATACACTATAATAGTATAAAACTTTTTACGCTATACTTTTAGTTTCATTAAGGGAAAATTAACACTTTTGGTCTTTTAAGTTAATAATAAATTCTTTTTTTGGTTCTTATGATATATAATTAATCAACATTTCAATTAATTAAAATGTATGTTTTTGGTCATTTCAAGTAAAAATATGTTATATTTGAACTATTTATAGAACTATATTGTCGTCAAATATAAAATAACAATACAACTTAACATAATACATAAGTAATTAAGTAGTGAAATGGTTAATAATTATGGTAAATTTGTCAATATTCACGAGCAAATCAAAAAATCAAGCGTGCACAATTCAACTAATGAAGATTTAATATACTTAGTCAGATATCATAAGGACTACGATTGGAATTTACCAATAACCGCCGGACCAAAAAGGTTATTCACACTATACACACAGTCACTTTTTTAGTGATCTAAAAATTTTACAAATATCTTGTATGCCGTCAATATATACAATAGACATAACATATACTATATTGATCCTGCTAGTTTTTCTTTTACAGAGAGTTTATCAGAAGGTGTATATTTAAATAATTGGACTTACAAACTGAATTCCAGTATCGTTAAGAATCCCAATTCCAGCAGAAGCAAAATTTGCTCCAACAAGCAATTTATCTCCAGTAAGCTCAGGGTCCAAGTATGGCAATGTTGGCTCAGCACCAAGCTCTTGGCCTATCCATACACATTTTCATAATTAACAAGAAATTATAAGGTCCACTTTTGCAACAAAATGATTTTAATTAGTTACTTTAAACCAAGTTCATCTGTTTTTGAGCCGAGAGTGTATTGAAAACAACCTTCTTAAAGTAACGGTAAGATATGCGTATACACTACCCTCTCCAAACCCCACTTATAAAATTATATTGGGTTTGTTGTTGTACTTAAAACTAAAGTTCAAAACAAATTTAGGATTTATAATTAGTGGATTCGAAGTCACGATATTAAAATACGAAACAATGTTAATCTACTACAATCATATTAGTTCAGGAAAACCCTTTACATAATAAAGTTTAAGTTATATAGAATGTCTTATTTTTATACTATCTAGTCATATTTGGTACTGTCTAATTTTTATGATTACAAATCTCACATTGTAAAGAGATTTACCTGTAGATCAATATCGTTTAGATGACCTAATATAGTATTAGAAAAGAATTCCACATTGGTACTGTATATATATAAATGTATTATACAAATATACACACACAAATATAGTTGTTTTTAGTTATATACTTATGAATCGAGACGAAAATAATACTATACAGATGAACTATTGAACCTGATCTAAATTCACGTCCGATATTCCGAGAGTGATAAGAGTTAGGAAATCTTACTTATAAGATCAGGTATATTGAATCCGTTGGAAAAACGGCCTGTAGGACGATGAGTAGGATAATCAATTCCATAAGGTGGAGAATCAGCCCTTGCTGTAGTTAGTAAATAATTATTATTGCCATTGTCAACAAGGGAATCACCAAACACAAAGAAAGCACGAGGAGCTGCACCCTCACTGCAACTTACAAATGTTGTTGCAATAAACACTACTAGGAAAATACTAGTAGGACTAAGCATATTGAAATATTGGCTAGTAATATAATATAACTAGTACTAGCTAGGAACTAAAAGGTACTACTGGTCTTTTTTCTTCTTCTTCTTTTTTTTTTTTTTGGTTTTAGTATAAATGGTAAAGTGATAGAGGCATTTATTTATATAGGAAAAATTATTAAAGGGGATCGACGAATATGGATTATTTGTTCTTGGTTGGTTGGAATGTATTAAATGGGCGGCTTTCAATAAGCATGAAAGTGAGTAAAAATGGGGGCCAACTTATAGCAACAGGACTAGATTTTTCTTTAACTAGTTTGCCTTTAAAAGAATCAGGTTTGAACTTCGACTATTATATTATACATGCTTCAAATTAATTAAGCCGTTTACTTGTAGTGTTACAGAGGCAAATTTTGAACGGGTTCAATAAATGAGTTGATCAATTGAATTTGATCGTTAAAGTATAACTTGTGTGAATTTTTTTTTTTTATATGCATGCAACGCCTAGCTTGGTCGAGATCTTGGTAAGCCTTGATCAAGAACTTAATGAGTAACAATCAGTCCGTGGCAGAATGTTTATGTCAAGGGAATTTTTTTTATGAAAGTAATTCAACGGAACCCCGTTCCTCAAGAGTCGAATACTAGTAATGGACAATGTTAGCACTTAGGGGTCGTTTGGATGGAAAATAAATTATTTCGAGCTAATTAATATTCGGTTTAATTATCGTGGGATTGTTATCAATCCTCAACGAGAAACAAGGAATAAATAGTTATGAGATTAACTTTTGAATGAGTTTATCCCATATTTGGTTGCAATAAAATCTCGGAATAACTTATCCTGAAATTATAGTGTTATTTTTATTCCATCTTCAACATGGGATAATTAATCCCGGCTACCTTGATATTTTATCCCAACCAAACGTGAGATAAACCCATTTAAAAATTAATACGAGACTATTTATTCCCCATTCCTCATTAAGGGTGCACTAACAATCTCGGGATTGATTATCCTGTTGGGCTTGTGGAGGCCTGATTAAGTCGGCCCAGCCGACTTAGGCCGTTCCGACTTATGACCGTTAGAATTCCGACTTATGACCGTTAGAATTCCTAG
>JACEIK010002362.1:49254-60865 GCA_018107945.1 Datura stramonium
CCTCCCAGTTGCAGCTGTGGACTAGGTCGCGAGACCGAACCACGTAAATTCTTGTGTGTCGCTTTGTGTTCTGTTTCTCTATTTTTCTCGCAGTTAATTTATGTGTGTGTTTTATTGTTATTCCGCTGTCCCAACAATCCGAGATACCTAACTTGTTTCCCAACCAAACAACTCTTAATCCAATTTAGTGATTATATGCTATAGTCTTGAATGTGTTCCAGTGAGTACACAGCTAAGTGGTAGACAGCTTCTGACAGGAGAGTACAGATAGAAAAGAGGGGCCTGTAACTGTGATTTAGGTGAGTGTAGAAAAGTTGATATATATAGCAGATCAGAGGGACACTTGCAGAAACAGTTGATTAATGTGACTATTGAAATTAATATATAGCCTATTCTTCCTGTCGCTTTTTAGCAGTTGAGGCTCATGTGGCCTCACGCAATTCACAATTAAGAGTTAAGATATATGTGTGTGTGTGTGTGTGACTATTGAATTTTTGTTGCTACAAAGGTGTAATTTAGTGATCCAATGATAATCTCTTAGAGTTTAAATTTTAGCAGAGGTAAAATTTAAGTGATTATTTTTTATCTGTATAGTTAGGTTACTCACTACATCGTACATGTTCTGATAGAAGGTATGTAGCAGGTTTTTGATAAAATAGTCGAGATATGCGTCCAAGATAGCCGGACACTACCGTCGTAGAAAAAGACTTAAATTTAATTATCAACAATATTATATCCAGTTTAATCTCATATATAAGTGGAGTTTAAAGAGAGCAGAGTATACACAAATCTTACCGGATCCTTACCTCGTGGAGATAGAGAGATTGTTTTTGAAAGATCATCAATGCAAGTAACGCACATCAAATCAGTTTGGAAAAAAAAATACAAAAATAAAGAGGACGTATCCAATAATAGGAACAATATTATATAACATTCAAAAAATAAGGAACAGTAACAATAGTTAAAATAATGTGATAACAGAAGCACAAAAAATGAGAGAAAGTAACAGAAACCGTAGAACAAGAAACTATGAGAAAAATAAATTATGTGCACCAAACTACAATCAAGCCTCTCCTCAATATTGTATCAATTAACAATTTATACAAAATATTGAGTTGAAAAATGGGAAAGGTTATAATACATGTTTTTGCAAAAACTACACAAACAAATAATTCACAATGTTTTTGCAAATTATGGAAGAATTATTGAGTTGAATTCTCACTTTCTTAATTTGTTCTTTTAGGCAAAATTAGCCAATTAGTTTCAGCAAATGAGGTAATTAAGAGACCTGCCCTACATGACACAAATGCCTTGGTGGACAAACAAAATTTCATTGGCTCTTTTTGGGAAATGATACCAAGAGGTGACACTAATCTACTTAATGGCCAATCATTAATTAGAAATGAATGATAGCTAGCTGCCTCCTAATTATGCATCGAATTTACTTGAAAATAATGTGCAAATAGTAATTTAGGGACAAAAAATGAAGCCTCATAACCTCTACAACTCCAGATCAAAACTGAAGGAATATGACAATACTGTTTATATGGTATATGTACACGATTTTTGAGCTCGATAAAAATATATCTCTTAGATCAAAATTGATAATACGTGCCGTGAACTTAGAGATGTGAAATAGTAAAGTCAAAATATAAGTGTTGGGCAAATGTACTAGCATTTGCCTGCAACTGAAAAGTACTGTAAGCCCCACAAAGTAACAGGTTAGTTGATCTGCATTTCACGTTCATTTATTCAGCGTTTGCTTTTGCGGCCATTTAATTCCCTTTAGTGCTCTTTTATTTTGAATCATTTGGTTGATTTTA
Organism: Datura stramonium; assembly: GCA_018107945.1. Taxonomy (NCBI): domain Eukaryota; kingdom Viridiplantae; phylum Streptophyta; class Magnoliopsida; order Solanales; family Solanaceae; genus Datura; species Datura stramonium. The sequence goes on from JACEIK010002362.1 coordinate 51,078, forward strand.
ACTTTGCATGGAGTTAAGAATATAAAGAAATTTTTTTGAATTTTGCGGATCTTTACGGTATTAGAAATAGAATTTTTTTTACCGTAAATTAGTGAAAATTTTGTGTTATAAAACATGATTTTTTTATTTATTTTTCACTGAATCAGTTCATTGAAAAAACGCATGATCGGAAACAGATTCTCATTGAAATAGCGGGAAACTTCATGATTTTTTCATGTGAAATATTCGAAAATCCAGAATTTGAATTGATGTCCTCCCATTGATTCCTCCTAAATTGCATTGATTTATCCTAAAGATTTCATTGCAATTGGAATTTGGTTATTCACCATGTACGAGGATCCCCGCTAAACATCCATAGCTGAATGGTTAAAACGCCCAACTATTATTTTTTCTTTTCCAACCGATATCAGTGGGAATAGCCACTTAATATTTTCCGGTGGAAAATTTCAACGAGAAAATAGTGATTTTTCAGTTGTGTTAATTAAAAATATGTAAAATATATTAAAAATACTCTCTAATCTTGTGATTTTATACATGACACGTGTAAAGTTAGAATTAAGAAGTTACTTTTAAAAAAAAAGAGAATAAAATAAACAAATTGAAACGAAAGAGTACTGTATTTGTTATCACTGAGGTACTGACTATAGTATTGTAACGTTTTACTCGATAACTTAATTAATCAATGGAATTAGACGTTGCAATTATATTCTAATACTCGACGACTATAATATAATTAAGGGGATAAAATGTCACAATCAGATCATGTGCATTTGATTAATGTAATATCTATGTAGATTTTTCCATAAACTTTCTTTGTGGTCACACCCCATAATTACTTTAATGAATAGATGCTAACTTTCCCTTTACACCNCTGTACACAAAAATATCTTTCATTAACTTTGGTTTTAAAAAAAAAAAAAAAAGGTTGTTTATATAGCTAATCTCCAACCTCTGTATCTTTGGGCCAAAGACAGACCTTTGTCCACTAGGATAAGGTCCAACAATCACCAGGCCCAGTTATATCACTAGGACGGCCCAAACTAGGCCCACATTTTTTTCAAACCAAACACACCCTATTGTCCCAGCCTGGTCTCATATCATGCACTCCGCCATGTTCTCTTTTAGTTTTACAAGATGGAAAATCGAATTCTAATGGTATTCAAGTAGTTAATCAACTGAATTAATAAGATTTTTCATAAATATAATGTTCCGATTGTACGTGTTTAAACTAATCCGACGTGGAAATGTTACCTTTCATTAGAACATGTATCAAGCTAAATTATTCGCCAAGATTTAGGCAAATTAAAAAAATTTGCACTCTTTAAATTAACTTAAAATAATAGACAATTCTATATATAAAGTACGATATGATCATACAATAGAAATAAGTGTATTTACACTGCTATAACTGGTTAAATTGTATCTATAAAGTATAAATGTTTTATACTTGCCCTGTTTCAAAATAAATGGTGTTTTAGTCTTTTGATTTTGTTTCTAAATAAGTGGTGTTTTCCATAATCAAGAAGACATTAATAATTTTCTTTCAGTTTTACCCTTATTTAAATGAAGAGAATTCTACATAGTCAAAAAAATATTAAAAAGTTACATCTTTTTCAAGATATTTATTAAGAGTAAACGGGTAAAAATATACTTTTCTTTCTAGAAATAAGTAATTTTCTGAAAAAGTATTGTCAAAATTTAAAAACACCACTTATTCTTAAAACGGAGGAAAAAATATATACTTATTTTTGGTCAGGTCTTGTAATTTCTATGACCCAATCACCCAGATATGGTTGTGCTATACAGCATTTGTTGCACCTATTTACAAGGTTAAATGCTTTGCACATAAATATTGGGATGTTGAATAATTTAATTTTAATTTAATTAGGTAGCTAGTGTGGCAAACTTTGGGATGTATTGTACCAGCAGAGTCAGCAATTAGGTGTGATTGAACAAGCCAATATTGAACAATACACCCATAAAAACATGTGCAATTAATGCCCTTGTGGGCTGTGTCCCTACTTTTGGCATGCAAATGAAGTGAGTGGTCCAACAATTAAGTTTTTGCCCCTTTTGCCTTGTTTTCTTCTTCTTCTTTTTGGTTTTCACATAGTAATAAATTAGGTTTCTCCATATTTTTATGGGGTTAAAATTATGTATTCATCAAATCGATAAATGAAAAATATATATCAGTTAACTATCCGTAACAAATTAGGTTTCCTCATATATTGAAGAGATTTAAAAAGGTATATTCTTATTTCGTGTTTACATTAACTTGATGAACGAAAAATATATATTTTGTATATATTTACCATATATGTACCCTAACTTTAGTTTGTAACTCTTGCTGAGTGTGACAAAGTACTTACTCATGCTAGCAGTAATGAAGCCAGAATTTTTCATCAATCAAGTTCGTCATCTATTATACATAAATAAAAATAGTACTAATTTAACCTTGCATATATAGTATGATTTTATAGTTCGGCTGAAACTCTTTCTCCTCTAACTCTATCCATGCGTGCTTAGTGCATGCATCAAACCGATAAATAATGCATCACAATGGTCATGCATGGCATATTTTTTTTCCATGTAATGCATGACAATGGTCAGGTAATGCATTATTACTTCAATTTATCGTACAATCGCGATAGATTAACATGATTTGGTGTATACATCGAGTCCGAATAAGTCTTTTTCCTCATTATAAATATACAGGCTCAATCAAATTCTATCAATAGTAAAATGAAGTATATGTAATTCATTTGGGAATGTTGCAGCAAACAATTTCAGAAAGGGACGTAATGCTAGTGAGTGATTTTTTCCAAAGGACAAATCAGCCTCCTGTTGTAGCACTTTCAGCGGGGGCTTTTCTTTTACCGTTAAGATCCCTAGTGCGAAAAGATCTTATTCCGACCTGGCGTTTACACCAAATCAATTAACAATATAACTTTTAATGCATGTCACATATTAAAATTGAGTAATATAAGCATCATTCTACTATGGTGAATTGATAAAAAATTTATATGCAATTTTTTAATTTGACGCGAATATCAAGTACAGGCAGAGGCGGAGATAGAATAGAAAGTACTAGGTTCGGCAAAACTCAAAATCTTTGGTCCAAATCTTATATTTGTCTGTTTAAATTTATTTAATATATATACAAATTATTAGCTAGAATTCGCCGTGTGTCTTTTTAGAAACAACTTCTCACCTCCAAGAGGTAGAAGTAAGATCTAAATACGCTCTATCCTTTCTGGACCTCACCTGTGAGATTACATGAGTGTATTACTGTTGTTATGATTAGCTAGAATCCAGAACTCATAAATTTCATGTACTGAATACGGCTTTTTTCCCGTATTTTGGAGAATGGTCGGCATGTGAATCTTTTGGCTTTGCTTGCACAGTGACATTTTCATTTTATTAGCTGTACAGCCCATGAAAACCAATGGGTAGATATTATCTTGTCGTCATTGTAGATTTTTTGCTCTCTCTCTCTAGTTTAGGTAGCTCGAAGAAGAATAAATAAATGCATGGGATATTCAAAGAGTTGCCCTACCTCTCACGAGATTTCTCCTTCTCTAATTCTATCTATGGTCCAGTAAAAAGTATCCTACTGACTTGGCACTTCCACCTAAGAATGACTTCTTCAATGAACTACTAATGGCTATTGGTAACTTTTGGGCAGACAGGACAAAAGAGCTCTTAAATAAGTCACATAGTTTGGGGATGACACGTGCTTGTGATCACATTGGCTACCCGAAAAATGGGGGGAAAAAGAAGAAGAAAAGAACATATCACACCAAGCTTAAAAACGATAAAATAAAAAAAGTTATTTATGGGATCAACTTATGCGCACCTTGACTATTTAATCTTGAATGAAATGTGAACTCTGATCTCTGTAAGTTTTCGCTTGTGACCTGTGGAGGTTCATATTGTCGGTGGCTGAAGAGTCAAAAAGGTCAATAGGCAAGTGTTAAAAACTGCACTTCTGTCAGTTTACATAGTTAGGCTGTACAAATGACAACTCAAGAGTCAAAGGATAGAATGCAAAACAATTCCAGGTTTGCAATATAAACAATGTTTGCAGCATTGTTGGCAAACACAATAATACAGGAGATAATGTTGTAATACAAGTTATTTGAGACAAGAATACCAAGGATTACAAAAATTAAGTGGAAAAGCCTTATCACATACTACCTGTCAATTCAATGACAGATTCATGCACAAGCTCTTCCAGCAACACCCTTTCAATTTCCCTTCCTACATTGTCTAACTCTAATCTCAAATATTGAAGCCACCCCTTCCCCACCACCTCCTTCCTCACCATTCCATCCACCACCAGGCTGTTTACGTCACCATCATCACCAGAGAGACATTTCACCTCACTGGAAAACCATTCCTTTATTCGGGTCCACACCTGGTCCGCCAATATCAATTTAGCTTCTTCTGGGAGATTATTACCGACCCCACTATGAGGTATGGCTCTTTGGCAAGTATCTGGCCCATGTCCTGAAATTTCCATCAGTGCTGCATTTACACAATCAAAGACTAGTTTTCGGGTTGATCTCCTTTGTCTTTGTCTGGCCTCGTGCAGTGTATCCTTCTCGTTCAGATCAACATATTTTTCTCTTAGCGATGGATCCAGAGGGCTTTCAGGTGAATGCCACTTCAATAAGAATGCATCAGATTGCACTTCATCAAGGCCAGCCACCGTTAATAATGTTTGAACAAAAGAGAACCATTCTTTTTCTTCTTCCTCTGTTTGCCAAGTGGACAAGGATGGTCTTAAAAGAACTGAACTGGCCGTATCTATGCAGGAATCATTCCATGACAGAGTACGAGCAATTGATCCTATTGGAGGAGATTTGCCAATGAGATTGCACCTTATAGAGTCGACAGACAACTCACCACCTGTTAGATTCAATCCACACACACAAAAAAAAGGTCAAACTAGAAGTTGCAAATATAGCACATATATCAAAGGGAAAAGGGAAAAGGGAAAAATAGAGATTTAGGTGTTACTAGTTACATGATTTACCATGATGATCTGGCTTCGTCCTGCCAGAGGATATACATGCTGGATGTTCATCCTCTTCAAATGTTGTATCCAAAACAGATATTGGACTTGGTTGGTCCTGGCTCTCACATTGGTTTTCCAAGGGCAAGGATTTCGATACAAATAAGCCAACCTGCTAAAAGTACAACATAAATGAGCTTTGAATTTCTTTGTAAGCAATCAATTTGTGAAATAGTCATATCAATCCTATACAGTTTGTGCAATAGAGTGTCCCTATACATCGACAAAACCTCTTTAGCATAAATCACACAAGAAATTAAAAGAAAAGGTATGTACAAGGAGACGAATTAAAGGGTGAGAGAAGTCCTGATGCTTACTTTTCGGAGAACACAGCTGATAACCATCAAATAAAAGAATGAAAAAGTGGAAATGAACTGATTTTTGTTATGATAACCATCAAATTAAACGAATGAGAAAAATTGAACTGAACTGATTTCCCGTAATTTGGCCCATAAAACCACACTAAGGTATCACCTGGAAAGTGTTTTTTTGAAAGAGGCAAGTACATTACCTCAGGAGAAATTACGCCTTGGGAGCAAAACAAATACTGTGAAACTAGTTTGCCGGGTGATTTTTGAAGATCGGCCGACGAGAACTCACACCCCGGATCAACTTTTGCAGGATAATGTGAAGACTTAACGCCAGACTGCACCCCATTGTTGGATTGCAGATGGCCCCCGCTATCTTTGCTTGGTTTTTTGTTCCTTGAGAACAACAGATTTTTCAGTGACAATTTTGTGCTTCTTGGCTTTGTTGTCTCTTCGGTAAGGTGGGGTTTTCTTGACTCAGGACCTCGAACATCTAGATTCAACAGCGTACCGAATTCAGTCGAAGATACAGGAACAGATTTAGACCTCAAGAGGTTCCTTGGTGACTCATCAATGCCTTCATCACAATTGGAATTACTCATCAAGTTGGAAGTTGAAGTTCCGGGATCTTCTTTGCTAATCTCCTGCTCGATTCCTCCAGCATTCTTTGTGTCAGAAAGAGCAAGCATCTCACCTAATGTACTGGACCTTCTTCGCAGATGTCTTTGTTCCGGACAACTTCCATTGGATGCCACCATTGCCCATCTCTCCGAAAGTCGTTTCTTGGCTTCTCTGGAAACTGAAGATTCTGGGGAATAAGATGCACGGCTCAAGGAGGAGCAAGAATAAGGCTCGACAAATCTATTAATGTAATCCCAGGAGTGCCTAGAAACTGGTGATATAACTTCTGAATCACTGAGATTTCCTGCTACATACTCATTTTCAGACTTGTTAAATGAACTTTCATCACCAATGTAGCCATTGGAAGACACAGAAGAAAGCAAGGTTTCATCCCTTCTGTGTCCACCAAGGTTTTCTCGCATCTTCTGTGTTATGCCCATGGCCATTTCTCCTGCATCCAGAGCTGCATTATCCTCTATGTTTACATACTTCATTTCAGCTTCTGATGCTCTTGGTGATGCTGAAGGTGGAGAACTTGCAGCCCTGCAGCTGTGCGTCTTGCTAAGGGCTGGTTTCAACACCACTATCCTCGTTGGCTGAGCGGGATTTTCATCAATATTCCAACCTGGTGCAGGAGGGGAAATCGCAGAATGGCTTTTGTCTACCCCGTTTCCCTGATCCACCGGGGTGGCTCTCTTCATCTCTTTTTCATTTTTGTTAACTGATCCACCAAATCTACTATTATCCACCATCTTTGTAGGTCTAAGAACAGTTATTCGTTTTGTCTCGGGAGGAGGAGGTACAGACTTCAACTTTTGTAACTGCTGCGAAAACATTGGATTGGGTTCTTGCAGAAACTTGAGAAATAGATCTGTGTTGGAACTTAAAACGTCTAATGCTTCTTGGAATTCCTTAGACTGGCGAAGATTTCCATCTATAGATAGGCATTTAGCTTCAATGAACTTCTGACGAACAAAAGCTACCTTCTTGTCAATACTGGTTTCATCGTGTCTGGCCATTTGGGGAGAATTGCTTCTCACACAGTTTATCTTTGTGGGTTGCTTCCAAATTTCATAGACATCTTTATATTCATTTTGTTCTGGACATTGATGAAATTCCTGATGCATTTCTTCCATCAAGGATCCATCTTCGTGCTGGCAATAACTGAAAGAGGAATCAGTATGACATCGAGAATGACCTCCAAATTGACTTCGTGTAGCTGAAACAGATCTCCCAGTTGGAAAAGCATCAAGGCCCATCAACTTGGCAACAACACTAGGTGGATTCTGACAAGATTCTATTTCCTTGGACATTTCTTGGGCTATAAGCATCTTCATTGGTGTTCCATTTGATTTCCTGTTTGAAGTGTTTCTCTTCAAATCTGAAACAATCTGCATGCACCATATCTGAGCATTAGTATTGAAGCCAAATTCTGCAAAAACCAGCTCATCTTGCTTCCTTAATTAATATCATCTAGAGATAGTCTGAAGATGTACCATTTTTTCCTCTATTTGATCCCCAGAAGGATACATCCTGACAACATCTGATTGGCTCCTCGAAAGAGAGCCTGCAGTAAGATGGACCAAGTCAACACAAAGATTCAATTTCACGGTTAGAGGAATCAAAAACAGTAGAACAAAATACTCAATTATCATCCATATGAATTCAAACTAGATCCAGCCATTCTTGCAGGAGATCTTTGTTTTATGCATAATGAAAAAAGCTCCAGATGATGGCAGTCACATTTCATACACAGCTCAACCATACATCCAACATATCTTTTTTGAACTTGGTAGGCGACTAGTGATCTGCAGACAATACTATTTATGCACCATTCCCAAGTTTGAAGAGTCAACTCCACAAAAATGTTCTAATAGCCACTCATAATCACAAAAAAGAAAAAGAAGAAGAAGGTCCCACTGGAACAACGGTGATGTTTTTTACCTACAAAACTATCATTAACCCAGAGTGTCTTGTTTATGTGGTTCTCAATAAAGAATTCAAAAATCAAAGATGGAACACTAGAGAAAAATATATAGCAAAGATTTTCATTATCACCATGTGGTTTATCTGTAAGAAGCTTGTTTCCTGCCACCCCAGAATTTAAATCGAAAAGGTTCACCATTCGTCCCAAGCATCCTGGAAAAGGTTTATCAAGATTGCGATTTTTACCATTCTGAAACCCATTCATCTCACCACCTGAGACACACAATTAACCATGTAAATCCACAGTGCTGCATCAGTCCTTGTTTCATGAAACATTAATATCCAAAGAGTAGAGAATCAAATCCCAAATAATTTCAATTTTCCATATGCCAAAGAAAGAGGCATGTGTTCGAGTGAGCAAACATAATACAGCCATACAACATTGAAGCCATGAGTAGCAGGTACGCCGAACAAATTTGGAGAGAACCAGAACTTAAAAGGACCAGCTTATAGGTGTCATTCAGAAAACCAGAGATTACAGGTGTATAAGATGATTGTATAAAGATGTTATCTACAAACTATAGCTGTAAATTCATAGAGAAAATCCAATATCAGACAATTTGCCCCCTCATTCTGCTACCTCTAAAAGGTGACATAGATCTTCATACTTCAGATATTCATGCCAAGGATCCTGATGTGTGAGTACAAAAGATGCATTTTCTCAAACAACAGCTTCACAGCAAACTGAGGAAGGAGAATTATTAAAACCTTTAAATAGGAACATGGAAAAGTAGCTCCCCGGTAAGGAACTACTCCTGTATGATGCTGAAATGACCTTATTGCTGTATTTCTATCGATTATTTTGGAGATATATAATTTTTCCTTTTTAATAGATGGAATTTCAATGAATTGACCAAAATAAACCAATGACAAAAAAAATAGTTTATACAACAATTTGTTGCATATATTACACTGATCAGGCCTAGATTATGCAGCGAGAAAATACACAAAAGTCCACATGAAACTTCAGATCAACCAGTCAAGCAAAAACCAAAACAAACTCAGAGAAAAAATAAAAAAGGATTTTATCATTTTACGAAAATAACTAACAAACCAAATAGAGGAATTACAAGTAGTGAATCCTAAAAGAAGGATGCAGACAGAAAATGGTGGATATAAACAACAAAATCTTAAAAAGCTGAAATCGGAAAAAGAAAAGAAGAGAAAACGAAATTATGAGAAAGAGAAAAAACAAAGAGAATCTGATTCCAATTACCTTAGAAAAGCGAGATCGGAAGAGAGGATAAAAAAGGCAACTGAAAAAGAAAACACTGCCACTTCTGCTAAAAAAACTTCAATCAACAAAATGCAGGACCACTTGACAATGCCACCGCCGCAGGTTTCACACAGTAGGTGAATATGTGTGTGAAAAATTACTTAGAAAAGCTCAAAATGTGGACATAGATAAAGGTCCCGTGTTTAAGCTACCGGTGATTTTCACGGAACAGAGGTTTCCGGAGACTGGAGATAAGTATTCCGGTGCAGAACTCGCCGGGGAGCCTTCATCTGCTCACCGATCACCTTGATAGAGAGAGAGAAAGTGAAGTGAAAAATTAGTGGATTAATAAGAACACAAAATTAAAAAAGGTATACTTCATTAGTAAATACCATAAATTGACCTGACAAGGAAAGATCCTTATGGTTTCGGATAATTGTATTTTGACCCCACTTCCTATTTATTTCATCGAAATTGCCCCCACATAAAACGCGGCTTTGTTTAGAGCCAGCCGTGATTTTTCTAATCAACTTTCTCCGTTTAATTTTACTTGTTATATTTTTTAAAATTAATAATATAG
>JACEIK010002362.1:68043-84081 GCA_018107945.1 Datura stramonium
ATATTGAAGAGAGGGAAGAATAAAAGAAGAATATTCTTTTTTGTAGTAAAATTTGAAGCAGTGGGTTGGAATTGGTTTGCTCCAAATTTGTGCAACTCCATCTTAGTTTGAAGCCAAAAATGAAGTTATGGATTGGAGATGGTATAAGCTACATCTACAGTAAAAACATGATTGTACCATAAATAATTGATGAATTTATGCAGAAGCTACATCTACAGTAAAAACATGATTATACCATAAATAATTGATGAATTTATGCAGAGATCACAGAGACATTCAAGGTTTGAAATTTACGAGTTCCTATAAGATTTGAGCAAAAACTATTGTATTGACATAGACCGATATTTTCTAAGTTAGATCTGTCCATAATGGTGAAAATGATCTCTTATAAACAAAATGTCCCTATAAAGATTTCACATAGATCTCATGTATTATTTTTTATTGATCTCTTATTAAGAAAAAAAGTAATTTTATTAAAATAATATTTATAATGAACTATAAAACCAAATCTCCCGAGCTTAAAGCTTTCTTTCTTCCAAGGACGAAAACGAAAGACACAAAAGACATGCCTAATTTTTTTTTGAAAAAAAATACTGTACAATTTTAAGGTCAAAAAATAGCAAAGCTAAAAACACCTTTTGATGCACTGCTAGAAACTGAATAAAAGTTCGAATAAAAGAGATCATTGTTAAGAATAGTACGTAAAAAGGTCAGCTTGTTCGCATGCTTTAAACGAGTCAATAGGATTGATATGACTGACTAAAGAAATGTTTAGGCACAGTGATAGGAGACATTTTGAGAAAGATTATTTAGATGCCAAGAACCAAAATGAATAAGAGCTGTTGTGTTCGACAAAAGGGATTGACAGACAGGGTAAAGGGGGACCACAGTAAGATTCGACAGATGTTACTTACACATCTTTTTTGTCTGTATTCTCTCACAGCTGCTCGTTTTAGTACATCTTTTTTTTTTTTAATGTTTATTCTATATTCCTTGTAGTAATTGACGTTTCACTGTTGAACTCCAGCTTTTGAGAAGGAAAACGAACAAAAAGCACACTGCAGGATAATCTTGAGAACTGAAAGGTTACACAAATTTATGAAAGGTTTATAATCAAATTGAAAGGCTTCTAACCACTTTTCATGTTTTTGTGCACATCGATTAGTTCTACAGGATACCTATTACCTCCCATCAACACCCTAATTAATTTTACGAGATATCTGCTACCTCCCACCAGAACATATAACTAGTCACTCTGTCCACTGAACAGATCACAAATAGTGATTTTGCCTTATTAGTATTTGAACTTGAGAGGTAACCTTTTACTTGATTAAAAAAAAAAGAAATTGAACTTGAGACCTCATGGTTCCAACAAACTTTATTGACCATTATGTCACAATCTAAGATACCTATACAAATTTTTTGAGAAGGAAAACGAACAAAAAATACACTACAAGATAATATCACACAGTTAACTATTCTTTTGCTATATACAAGCTAGTAGACCATAAGGAGTCGGCGACAAGAATTTCAAGCAAAGACAAAAAGGGCTTTGAGAACTGAAAGGTAACACTAATTTATGAAATGGTGTATAATCCAATTGGAAGGCTTAAAGAGAGGTCTCGGATTCGAACTCGGGGCATGAAGTTGTGTTTGATAGGTAACACTCTATCCCCAAAGGGAAACTTTTTGATGCAAATACAGAAATGTCGGGTTCCAAAGCGGGCAAGACTTCTAATCATTTTCCTATATAAAATTATTATTAGGAACCTCCAAACTGGACAACACTACTCATAACTTTCGCCACCCTTGCATGATAATTCAAGATATATGACTATTCTATTGCTAGATACTAGTACCACACTACGAAAATCAGGAATAAGAATTTCAAGCAAAGACAAAAATGGTTTTGATAACCGAAAGAGTACATCTAATTGTATGAAATGGTATAGGACCAAATTTGAAGGCTCCTAACTGCTTCCCTATACGACCAGGTTGTCCTGTTATGAGAAATCACCAACCCTCTAAATTTGGATATAATTACTTGTAGCTTTCGCTATCCTTGCATTTTCCCAGCTAAATATGGTATGTGGTGTCACATTTTATGTTAAAAGAAAACTAATGGGGACAATGTTGTTCAGAAAGTGCCATCAGTAAATACTATATGTATATACTGGATAACTTTTTTCAAATAATCGAAAAATCCCCCAGGTTTAGTACTGCAGGTTACAAGACTTGGTGGATAACGGGCCTGCCCCTCTATCCTTCTCCACTAAAATACTAGACTTTTGTCTGTGAAAGGTTTCAAACCCGTGATATGCACCTTGCCCAAACATCACCCATTGCATTTTTATCTCTAGGCCGATATCCTGGGGGTGAATGTATAGATACCTATGAGAGATTTGTTTACTTAGTGAATGAAAATTGAAACCTAGGATAGCAAAATACCAAAACTACTAAATTTTTCTATTTGCAACGTCAAAAAACAATGTACTACTACAGGCCCTACTACATACCTTAATTTGGGGAATTGCCTGTTCCCAAGCTAAGCAAGTCATTTGTCACGATAAGCACTGTGTATCTGGTGTTGAATGCTTCCAGAAAATGGTGGCTCACACATAGTAGATTAATGTCATGCTAGTGCAAGAAACCCCCCAAAATTAACAATGTTTTCCTTGGTGGAATTCCATTCTGTTGGAAGAAAAGAAATTCTATTTGGTTTTGAACTAAATGTATTTACATGGTCCTAATCTCAAGCACAACATAAGTACACCAGGGCCACAAGAAGGATGATCATGGAGAAAGAACATACCTTTAGTGGGATAGGGGGCAACCCTGCTATTCCATCATATGATTATTTAATATAACTATAGGACCCGCAGAAATATATGAGATTCTTCAGCTCCATGGCCATTCATCAGAATGATCAGGGGAAATTTCTTCAACAGATGTAACCCAGCTTGCATTATCAAGTAATAGAGATCTACCACTTGCTTTGTCACAAGATACTTCAGAGTTGCAGAACCAGATGTCAGAGTTGAATCCATGTTCAACTGATTGAGGAGCAATTTCTCTTGGGTTTAAACCATAAGAGCTGTTTTTGATCTCCTCTTGTGTTGTACCAATTGTATCTTCTCTATGAGGCAGTCTTAGAGCATGATAAGTAGATAAACTTCTCTGCAATGGGGAACTGGTTGCTGACAAGAACTTCCAGCCAAAAGTATCCAAGGCCATTGGCAAGAGGGCATCAGAATCACAATAATTCTTCTCATGATGACTTAGATATGGGACGATAACATTGCCTCTTTCGAATGGATTCTCAGGATTACGATCTTCCAAAGGATCCTGCTCCTCTGAATTACATAGCAAGGGTTGATCAAACCGGTCCATTCTTGCAACTGCATATTCCTCATGTTCAAGAAATGTTCTGAAATCCTTGAAGCAGACGTCAGTTGGTAAGAGTTTCTGCTGAAATCTTGTTGAACAAAAATATGGCAGTGCATCAGAGTATCCAGAGTTTGTAAATAAAGAGGATGAACACAATGCCAGAGCATCAAGCTTCTTTTCTGTACTCTGCTGGTAATCAACATGCCGTGACATGGCTATTGGTGAACACAATTCATTCCCTCTGATAGTAGTAATAGCTACTAGAGGATCATTTTTCTCCTCATTGAAATCCCAATCTAAGAATAAGTTTTGTGCTCCTCTACCTACAGGTATATTTGCACTATGAAGTCTATCTGGTAGGAGATGAATAGCAGCACTGTGACGGTCAAAAGATAATGAAGGCAATGAATCACTTTGATCCCACAAACTTATAGTTATTTTGTTGTTTGAAATTTGACTACTATCTGCATCTTCATAGTGCAAACCAGCTTCCACGTCAAAGTCAATGAGATGATAGGCAGAAGTGAAGTTATCTAACTCTAGGGGAATTCTCTCCTTTGACCTACCAAAGAAATTACTGGGACACCAATCACTCCGGCTCATCCTATATTCTGGTATTGTAACATTTTCTATGTGCCTTGAATGAGGTAGCGTCTTTGCATGATCTGGCTTAGCATATGCAAGTGAGCTAGTACTTGCATTTTCCACTTTCCTGACCTGTGAATCCCAGAAGTCCTGAAATTTCAAGTAACAGAAATCAAGAAAAAGAAAAGAACTTAACTTATATAGTTGCTAAAAAAGCTAAGAGATCATACTTCATCCTCTTTCCTTCCTGGGAACAGCCGGCTGAGAAGTGCAGAAACCAAATCAAACCTGGAAAACTAAGTCAACTTGAGATGGAACTTATCAAGATACAAAAGCAACTGAAAACGTTCATCTGGGTGACCTTTCAGAATTGAGTTTTTTGACATCAGGAAACAGTTTATTTGTCTGCTGACAAAGTTTCTGCCTCTTTGCTGCAAAAATCCCGTTACCAGAGTACTGGCTCCCTGAGAATGATAAGGAAGATGTAAATGTCTCCAAACAAAGGTTTGTGTTTATGTCTAAGTCTAATCATAGGCCCTTTTAACTGCTAAAAAGCAAGCACCATAACCAGTTGACTGAGTTTAATAAAACCAGCCAGTTAACACAACAACAGAACACAGATAAACAAGATAAAGATATGTCTCCCCACCTAATTAAAAAAATTGAACACATATTCAAACAGATAAGGTTCTCATTCTTGTTTCATCATGACTAAAAAAGCCTCCTCTTGAGGCCTTGCTAGTGTGCCAAAAACTATGGCCATAAGACTGCTAATATAAGGAAACACTTGGGAAATTAACCTTAATCTAGCTCAAACGACTTAATGATCATGTTGAAACTTTTATCAGACATTAGCTTTCAGAGTTTTCTCCAAGCACAGACACCAAGCCCTTCCTGAACTCCTAAAAGAAAAAAGAGACAAAATTGGGAAGAAAGCATGTAATGCTGATACAATGTACAAGTTGTGGTGCTGCTGCATCTACTATTATAGAGGATGCACGACATTGATATTTGTTTTAAACCCTAAAATAACTTCACTGTAAATATCATAATTGCAACACTAAGATTAAGAAAGAATAACAGCAAGCTTCTGTCTTAGTGTGAAGGATCCGGTAATATCATTCCCTAATCCCTAGTGCTTCGTTTTTCCTTCTTTTCTTGGATGAATATAAATGTTCACTAATGAAGCATCCATTCTAGTTCTTCCCATATCCACCTTAGAAGGCGATATATATCCATGGAGAGGGAGAGGTGAGGGAGGATAGCATTATTATGCATTCACTACCTAAGTGAAGAATCATTGTTTCAGAGAGAATTGAATATAACCTGAATTATTTGATGAACCTGCAAGGGGTGACAGACGCAAATTTGAATCTACAGGAGTCACTGCAGTTGGGAGTGAAAAGAACTTAAGTTTTGCCTCCTCGGATATGCCTGCATTTTGGTGTACCGCGAAGATCGTCAAAATTAAAATTGACCAAACAGAGTCAAGAAGCTTATATTACTTGTGCACGGTACAATCTGCTTACTACCTATGACACCATCAACAGGTGGAAAGGACTGGCATTCATTAGTCTGATATTCCTTTTCTACTTGAATTGGGATTTTAAGGTCCTTATTTGGGAACTTCAGCACGTTGTATGTGCTCGTTGTGTCTGCATATTAGGCATAATTAGTTAAAACCTTCAAATAAGAGGTGGTTTCTAAATAAAATAAAGCAAGCTGAATTTGCTTAAAGCTTTTAGGAACCAGAACGTTTACTAGTAAAATCGAAACGCAACCCACCTGAGATACAATTACTAGGTTGAGTGATCTTTGATAGTTTACTCCCTCTATTGAGAAGATCTGAATTGCTATGGTCAATGTTCTTTTTCAACTTCTTGAAGAAAGCATACTCTGAAGTTTTGGGTGTATCAGCTGCACTAACAATACTATTGCTTCTTATAAAATTTAGAGGAATATAGATGAAGCAGTTAACATCTTCTGAAATAATAAACTGATCGGGACATAGGTAATAAAAAAGGGAGTAGTCAAGAAAAGAATAATCTTACAGTTGGGGTTGCGAGCTGTCCGATATTTTCTGGATAATACAACTCTTCCAGCATTTGGAAGAGGATCTGCTTCGTTATCTGGGGATGTGACCATTTTCGCCTTGATCACATCTAACAGTTAAAAATACTACAAATCTTATGTACAGCAGGGGGGGACAAAGGGTGGGTACAGGTCAAATATCAAGCACAAAATTGTAAACAACAGGAAGAAATGGCCAAAAAAATCAAATCAAAATGCAAGAAACGAACAAAACCATACAATATCTTATATAAAGATAATGAATTAATGATATATCCATGGTACGTCCAGCTCTCTCCATTTAGTGCAAAAGCAAAACTCATATGTGGTTGCTGAGTACAGATACTTGCCACTAGCCAGGATCTCAAATGATTCAAGTTCATACCATCTTTACTGCTAGTAAAATGACGTGGACATAAAAAATGGGAAACAAGAGACTTCATGAATAAGGAAGAGGTTTTATAACACCTCCTTTTGCTTACATCAGGACTTTGATCATTTGAGGTTAAGCAGAGAAATTTTATTGTAATCACCCTACAAATCAGTTCTATTCAATATTTATCTGGTTTGGCAGCGGAAATAAGCTATTTTGTTCTTAGGAAGCTTATGAATGAAATGAGCTCCAAGACGCATTTTTACTGCTATAAAGAGTAAGATACTGAAGCTTAAATGGAGCCACATGGACCCCAACTTGCTTGGAATTAAGGCGTAGTTGCTATTGTTGTTGCAATTAATAAGATTCCGAAACAAACAATAACACACAAAAAAAAAAATGAAACAAAAAATCCAACAAATAGGTGAAGCTATACAAGCAATCTGACATACACGTACCAATACAAAATTGTTGAACAATTATGACCAATAAATATCCAAAAGAAAAAACATACGATACTGAAAGAGGGGATAATGGTGCTGACATGCGCAAAGGATCTCAAATTGTTCACATTGCAGCTGATACAACGCCTATCAATTATGAAAATCTGAAAATGCAAGCAAAATACAGCACAAATAAGGAAGAAGGTAGAATTGCAGACCTTCTTCATACATGGTTGGACTACGGTCGTTTGAGGTAGCCTTGAGTTAAACAGGTAAAACTGAAAACTTCAATGTGACTCATCCAAAGTCATTCTGTTCAATATATATAAGCTATTTTGTGATTGGAAATATCCAAAAAGTAACTAAATCCACAATAATCTGCCTCTCTTAAGTCATTATGATTGCAATTCATGCACAGAGATAGGTTCAGGATTTCAAAAGGGTGAATGCAGAACACCAGAAGACTTGTCACCTTTTTTGTGAAAAAAGTTCCGACTTAGTATAAATTACTACTTATAATGTTCGATTCAAGGCAACAGGTTCATCCGCCCACATTTCTGCAGTAGCAGATCATACGCGTACTATTTTAAGATCAATCACGCCAATATCTATAACGTGGATCAACATATTATAAACCGGTAGCTGAAAAAAAAACTCTAGAAGAACCAAAACGAGAAACATAGATTCAAAAAAACTGGAAGATCGATCGGCCGGAAATGAAAATTTAAGTTCCAACGTAATTGTCAGTACCAAATCGGTCATCGTTGAGGCGCTGATGTTGAGTGTCGCCTCCAGCTGAAGAATTTAGGGTTTTTGGTGGATGATTAACAGCGGATTTGAATCTACGCCTCATTACGTTTGAATTTCGGGAAACCTAAGTTCAGTGATCGACGAAGCTTTTCAAATTTGAACCCCTTTGATTTATGAAGATGACAAGAAGGAATTTTAGGCGCCAAAGCGGTTCAATTTGCGCGGTTGGGCTTGTGGATTGGACTTGGATCATATATTTATTCAGGCCCATTTATTGCTTTCTAAAATGAAATTGGAACTCTTATCACAATTTTATTTTTGTTCTTTTTTTTTTTTGGTACAATGAAAAATACTAAAAAAAATTATGATAGTTCATAAACTACCCTACTTAACTTTTCTAGGAACAAAAACTTCATTTCTTGATTGCCTTATCCCATATAAGCAAATATTTTGTGTGTTTATGATCTTTATTTCCCAAAAAATCTGACACATTTGTTTCTCTTTCCAAATGTGAATAATAGTCGCGTTGTTGACTTTCAACGGTTATTCGCAATCTTCAACAATTACTCTTGTAGGATGAAGTTGTATGCCGTCTTGTTTAGTAAGCTTGACAGAAAGTAGATAGTCCGATTTTATTTCTAATTTTTTATATCCATTATTTGTGCTAATTAGTCTTTGTTTGATGCTTCATAACTCTACAACGAGGCTTGAGGTAACTCTCATCTTACCTGAATATGGAAAAGGACCAAAAATACTCCTAAACTATTCAAAACATGTCAATTTTACCCCTCATCATATTTTCAGGTAAAAGATGTCCTCGAGGTTACATTTTTGGCTCAAAAATATCTTTCAACAGTCTAGATAGATCAAAAATATTCTTCCCTCTGACGGTTATTTTAAACTTCACTTGTGGAAAGTGTGTTGTTATTGACAATCACCCAAACTTATTAGTACACAGAGTTATAAAATATTTCCCAAAAAAAGAGTGCAAAAATATATCGACAACAAAAAGAGCAATAAAGACAAAAGAGAAAGTGATGACATTATCCAAAAGAAGGGGATAATGGTAATTACGTGGCAGCTTCCTAGTGGCTGGAGCAATAGCTGCAGGCCACAAGTTCACTCGTCGTCCAGGAAAAAGATATCCCCCCAATTAACTCTGTTTTCTACTCTGTTTTTCTCTTGCATTTTTCATCATCAAATCATCAAACACCCCCCCAAAATATTCTCAGAAACAAAATAGTAAGAAAAATTAAACCATATGGCAAGTTGTAACATGGCTTCTGCTGCATCAAGTTTTTTGGTTGCAACTCCTAATGTTGCCTCCAACAACAATAACACAACCACTTCTCGTACCAATATGTTATTTTTCTCCTCCAACAAGACCACCAACACCACCCCGAGACTCGTCGTAAGGGCGGCCGCGGAAGAGGCTACCCCACCAGCCGCGGCCGCAGCAGCAACTGCTGAACCAGCTGTTGAAACCAAAGCTGCTAAGCCACCTCCTATTGGACCCAAGAGAGGAACCAAGGTAAGCCCATTTATTTGGACCGAATTTTCATTTCTCAACTCTTTTTTTTTAAAAGCAGTTGAATTATTTTATTTTATTTTTTCGTTATAAAAATTAGTTTTAGTATAATTGCTCGATATATCGTCTTGCCTCCTTATAGCTAAAGATATCCTATTAAGTTTTATATTAAATTATAAATAGAGAGAAATTATTTGTCAATGTTAGTGCTTTTATTTTAGATCTTATTCTGTAATAAAGTCTTTTAATCCTATTAGATAGTTTTATTCAAGCATAAGCTTAGAGAATTTTACGATTTTTTAAAATAATAATATTAGTTTGAGATGAATTTAAATGGAGCAATTTCTCTGTATCCATCCTTGATATCTCATAGTCATATAACTTTCAATATGAAAATTATCTTATAGATATCGTCGATATCCACGCATGTTCAAGATGTTGTCGTGATATTTTGGGTCGTTTGACTCATTTAGATCGAAGATCGAGTTTGAGAGTGTTTTTGATATTGAAGGAAAGTAGTTTTCACGAAAAAATGGTTAATATATGCTACTGATGTAATATTTGACAGGTGAGAATTCTTAGGAAGGAATCTTACTGGTACAAGGGCACTGGTTCAGTTGTAGCTGTTGATCAGGTAAAAACATAAACAGAATCTATGTCTAGATAAAATTTTATTAATGATGTTTAACTTTTAATGATTTCGATTTTGTTGTTAATGTCTCAGGATCCAAAAACACGTTACCCAGTTGTTGTAAGATTTAACAAAGTGAATTATGCTAATGTTTCAACCAACAACTATGCATTGGATGAAATTGAAGAAGTGAAATGAGAACGTGTGCATTTAGTAAAATTGTAGAATGAAAGGCCCTTTGGTTTCCATGTTTATTCTCTAGTTATATATACTGGCTTTGAATGTGAGTGTCTTATTATAGTTTGTGGCAATTAGCAAGTCCCCTCCTTTTTGTATTTTTATATTGTTAACATTGCTCAAATTCTATTCTTTCTAAGCAAAAATGCTGAGACGAATTCAAAATTTGAAGTCATTGATCAAACATTTTATGATAAAAGAGCTACAAAAATTATCAATTTGAAGTATTCGAGTTAACATTATTGGCTTCAAACTAACTCGATACTTAAACAACAATAACGTATTTTGCTCTTCTACCAAGATATAAAAAAAAACATCTCGCTGCACAAAGCATTAATATGAATCAAGGAAAAGGCCGCACCTCAAGATGGTGTAACGTAGGCAACTCACCATAACGTAAACATCAATGGCCGATTCCACGGCTCTTCCATAGACATATGTTCTAGGTAAAATTTACTCATTTTTTATCAAAAGAAAAGGTGCATCAATACATTATCTTTTTTTGAAGAATAAGAAAAGCCCTAAAAGTAAGTCGAGTTTTAATTTTCATTTCAACACGAACAATGAAAATAAAGGAATACTAGTGACTACAACAATGTGAAGAAAATTCCAGTTTTTCCACCCAATTACTGATCCAACATTGAGACATTTTCGAAGAATTCAACATGAGCTTTAGTAGTTATTGATTTATGAATGTTAGAGAACCTATCTTTAAAAAGCTATTGATGAACACAACTCATCATAAGTTTAGGTAGTAATCCATAAAACTGAATTGCCCACAAATGACTAGCTAGTCAATTTGACACAAATTCATATCAGAGTACTTCTATCAACTGCCTATCTCTTTTTCATACTTGAAGTAGGAAATCCGAGAAACTATGCAATACTTCTCCAGTAAATCCTAGCTTAGCAGATTTCTTTGTTATTGAACATCACTATAACAAGGGGTCGAGGCTCCAGAACGAGCTATCAGATTGGACTTCCCGACTCTAGAAGAGAAAGCTCTAACTGAATTCATGTGTACCACCTAAGTTGATGTTGCCAGTCAATTCATTACAGACAGGAGAAATGAATGCTTGCAGGGCTCTTGACCTCCAGCTAAAGGTGACTACCATCTCAAGACCCATAAAGACTGATAAGGCTGATTAATTAGAAATACACACGCGATACCAACTTACAAACATATATAGGGTTGTCACAACAGAAAGGAGGGAGATTGATGGACACAACGACAAATCAGCCACATGGCAGGTATAGGGACACAAGGATAGGTGCACATGACAAGGAATGGCATTCACAATGGCTATACTTATCAACGAGGCAATACACCCTAAGGTAGAGGAATGACCATACTCATAGATGAGGCTCGTGAAACTTCCTTGTTTACAGTCCATGCCCAAAAATAAGTGCTTATACTCTTCTACTTTTATTTTACGAACACTACTAACTCGAGGATAGAAGGTCTTTGACTCCTTTTTTTTTTGGGTACTCTTCTTTTGACGGATGGGGTCTGTAATTCACATTTAAAGCACTGTTTCAAGAGCAAGCTTTAAAGGCAGAAGAACATCAACCTCTGTACAGGTATGCGTAATCTACACCTGATCTTTTCAGGCAAACCAAGATAAGTTCAGCCTGAACCTGTTCTGGTAGCAGCTTGAATTCATCCCGGGACACAACTTAAACTAACGTTGTTTATTTGGAATGAAACAAAAAGCCATCCACACCTCTCTGGATATGTTTCAGTTTCCATATCCTCATTGTGATTGCAGCAAGGAACATAAGATAAATAGCATCAGTGGTACAGCGCTTCCACCAGCAGCAAACAAAGAAGTCGGTACTCCCCCATCTCAAGATCAAGTTGGCGACAAAAGAAGGCTGGAATCTTCAGGATGTCCCAAGGAATGTCTTATGCACCACAAAAGTACAACCATGCAGCGACTCTTCCTTATATGTTTAGTAACTTTTGCAGTCTTCTCTTTTATTCAAACTGAAATTATTGAATAGATCCCTCTCGCTGGAAAAGGCCAATGACAGAATTCATATGCATCTTGGATCTGGTCCAATGTTTAATAAGTAACTTCACCTCAAACAAATTCAATCAATGAACTTCAGCATGCATGACACATTTATACACATCTCTGCTCAGGCCCAATGTTTAAAAAGTAATTTTACTGTGAACAAAATTAAATCTATCAACTTCAGTACGCATGATGCATCTTTACAAGATTGACTCATGGAAGACACTGGATTTGGGNGGGGTGGGTTGGGTTGGTTGACTACCCATCGGAAAATGAAAGCCGGCAATATTAAGCAAGCTTGTCATATTTGAAGTTTCAAATAAGAATATTTGACACACAAACACCAAATTATTGTTTAGTTTTCAATTGATATGGTTTCTCATAAATAAGAGAAGTGTAAGTGCTGGTCAAAATTGCAAAGTACAAAACTAGTCTTTGAGGAAGGAAGAAAATTCAGTTATAAACTCGTGAATGAAGTTATATCAACATAGATTCCTGCTTCAACAATGAGTTTACAATCAGAAGCAAGATATACTTGTAAAGGAACAACATAATGAAATATGAATACGTCAAAGAGATCTGGAAGAATAGCGTACAAGGAGAGCATGAGATAGGATCGGTTTGGCATGGATTGCTCAAGAAGGCCTAGCTCTCTGTTTTTCCAGCATTAGCTTCCGATAGCAAAGATTCAAGTTCTCCCTTCCGGTAAAGCTTAATAGTATCTGCACCAAAAAAGATAGATTAATCCAACTCATTAAACAAGTTTTTCATATTTCAACAATTATGATATACTATTCAATCATTCAACAGTAGTAATCACAGATTGCAAGGAATGTCTACAAACTTACACTAAAAAAGTACTCTAGTGTTTATCAACTATAATGCCTTCTCTTCATTAATTCGGCACAATTTTTGTTGGTAGGACATAAACAGCCAACCACTCATTTTTAAAGTAATCCACAAGAGCCTGTTGCTAAAACCCTACAAACAGTCTGGGGAAGGTACTTAATAACTATAGTTCTTAAACAAGGACCACAATGTTGTACTAATAGGTTATAAAGTAGGGAATCAAGTCAAATAATTATCTTCAAGGAAAAACACAGAATAGCAATACTTTGTCTCTGCAAATCTATGATGAAAGCATAAGACTGATCAGAGAATGTACCTGTACAACCACCAATGTGTTTGGCCCCTGGTCATAAAGAAAAACTAATTTATTAGAAGTCCTTCACATAAACCACAAAATAAAAATCAACAGCAAATGCCAACCGAATTTGAAAATGGGCAACTCTCTT
The DNA here is from genome assembly GCA_018107945.1 of Datura stramonium. Taxonomy (NCBI): domain Eukaryota; kingdom Viridiplantae; phylum Streptophyta; class Magnoliopsida; order Solanales; family Solanaceae; genus Datura; species Datura stramonium. The sequence goes on from JACEIK010002362.1 coordinate 81,361, forward strand.
CATTAAGAGCCAGTATGCTTACTGTCAAACTATGCAAACAGATTTTTTTTCTTTTTTAATAGGCCAAGCATTGTTTTCTATTTTTAGGCCTATTAACTGTCTTTTCATATATATTGTCTCTAAAAGATGAAATATCTCCAAATCCTTATGGTGCTCTTCACGAAGACATCTATTACTTCTGAAAATTTTGCATATAAATAAGTTTTTGATCATCATCCCCGAGTTTGGAAAGTTGCGGTTGGCCCAAATGGTTGCCTCTAGACGGATTTTTTTTTTTTAATGAAGGTTGGTTCTAGATAGATTTCTCGGTCCAAAATTATCTGCTTATTATGTATAGAATATATACTCAGGAAGCTCCAGAAGAAAAATAGATAAGCTCCAACAATCTGATGTCATATTCCAAGCACTTGTAGAGATCAACAACTCTACAATTCTTACCAATGAATACATTGGGAACCGTATGCTGTCCAGTAAGCCTTTCCAGCACTTTCTGCAGCTGTGGTCCTTGGGGACCTGAAACAAGTTAGAGATTACATCAACCAATTGGTAAAAAGTATACACTTTTATATGACTAGAACACGAAATGCCATAGTTGCAACTTGGATAACCTTTGTTAATGGGAAATAATTCAAAGGCAGATAATCAAAATGAACTAAGACTTCTTGCGAACTGTGCACACACTTTACACAAATCTTTTAGATTTCCTTTTATATTTATCTCCCTTCTTCTTTTGGGTAGTCTGTGGTAGTAGAAGAATATACAAAGGCCTGCATGCACTTATGGTTCACCAACAATATAAGAAAATAACACAATTTCGGAACTTTTCCTCTTTGTTCAATGACAGTTCTACTTGCAAGACAAGGTTGCATGTTGCTACCCTCATCTGTGGATAGCAATTTAGTACCATCAATAACATTAGAATTTAGGGCCACCATCTGCTGGTGCTCTAAGACATGGTGAAAGGAGCCATGCAATCAGTCTCTCTACCTTGACAAGGTAGGAGGGTAAGCCTGCGTACACACCTCCATTCTCAGACCCCACTTGTGAAAGGAGTCATGCACTAAAAGATAGATATTTATGTAAATTACGTACAACCACTTCCAACTGAACTTTGTCAAATTCCTCAAACAGAGTCGTAGCCAATTACTTGCATTTGGTTTTCTGAAGAGTTGCACGCTTCACAATCAAAACTGAAGGGAAGCTGATAACAAGGGAACTTCAAGCTTTCATTATTAACCATCATCAAGCCAACTTGACGGACATCGGAAAAAAATTATGCTTGATATACTCTCGAGGTTCTAAGCACAAGCTACCACTTTTTTCCTTCATACTGTGACTAGGATTCAACTTCCAAGGTGAAGTCCCTTTTACTTCTCTCTCCAAAGTAGGCACCAGAACTTAATTAAACAGCAAATAGTCTAGAAAATGCAAATGCAGACTCAGCTCCCATCTACTTAAAGACCATTATCCACCAACATTTCTCATTCATGAAGTCAAAACAATAATATGAGCTAGCCTTACTACACTAAGCATCTAATTCCCTAATAAGACTTGTCATCTAACTCAAGATCCCAAAGAATTGTTTCAAATACCCAGAAATACCTACTAACTCGACCAACAAGCACTTTGGCCAAAACCTTGTTGCCCGATGGAAATTCTTGTCTGCACCCACCATTCCACTTGTTTAACAACATTGATTTTGCAAAAGATTAGCAATCTATCTACCTAATATCTTATTTATCAGGAACTTGAACTTGAGTACTCAACTGTATGTATCCAGCTAATTAAGCATCTTAAATTCAAAGTCATATCTGCATATAAGCCTTAGCTTTAGATTCACAAAAATCATACTAAATTTGTCTACACAGTACACAATACATTTATAAAGATCACCTTCTCAATTCACGTTAAGCAAAAATATGTAGATATGATTCCTGCATATAAGCCTTAGCTTTAGATTCACAAAGTACAAACTTTTTTTCTGAGTCAATTTGTGAAAACATGAAGCTCAAAAAGAAGATGTCCTAAAGCAAAGTAAAAGTTCTCGACTTTGGAAAAACTCACCCATTTCGTCCAATTCGATAACCAATGGATCTACCCCAAGTCTCTTGAACAAAACTTTCACCTCGGTTGAGTACCTTAACAACAAAAACAAAGAACCCCACTTCAAAATCCAAAAAATTAAAGAACCCCACACTACAAAATTCACTCACAGAAAGTGAACAATTAGACAAAGAATTCCATTTTCAACTAAATATTACACGAGACACTAATTCTACAACTTACGAACACCAACTTTTGGAGTAGACAACAACTGGGTTTTCAGTAATAGTCTTCTTCACACTCTCCTCCAAACGAGACCCAAATGAACCCGACATCGCCCGAATCTGGACCCGACCCACTTTCCGGGTTCCATTGTTTTCGATTCTAGACCCAAATCTGTGGAATCTGATACTTGGAACGCTACTGTTGTAAACGGGAATGGGCTGGAAATGCGAGATAATTTGAGTTCGAGTTCGAGGGGGAATGGAATGAGAGATAGAGAAAGTGCTGAAGTTTTTTGTCAAATTCGAAGTGCCAGCCATTTTTGAGGAAATTTTGGTCAGTTCAATTCCCTTTCTTGCGATTTTCTTCTTCTTTCTATAGTTGGAAAATTCACAAGAGATCAGTTTTATAATCACCTTTTTCTGCTAAATTAAGCTAAAGATTTAATTTAATCTC
>JACEIK010002362.1:115720-127894 GCA_018107945.1 Datura stramonium
TTGGTATCAGAGCAGGTCGTATCCCAGGGAGTCTGCAAGCCATGCTAAGTAGAGTCTTGTCTATGGATGTGTTGTGCACCACATACTATAGGCAGGAGGCCGCAAGGCATGATAGGGTGGTTACTTTTTCTTCTTATTCAATCATGCTATAGAGCGGTACAGTATAGGGTTGAGTCCCTAAACTTATTATATTCTTTTGTCTACAGAGAAATGTCGGATCAGCGATATCCTATGACAGGCAGGAGGTTGGACGTAGCAGCATGAGAGGGCACCAACAGGATACCTCAGCCTCTGATAGAATCAGCCCGATCTGAGGGTGATACGAAAGCGTCATCTCGACCTTCCCAGTAGTCTCCATCATGTCAGGAGCTGCTGGGGATGGCCGGTGTGACGGCACCACCTCCAGCAGTTTCTCTACCCATACCATCTGACCAGGAGGTCAGAAGCGCGGTGGTCCTGCTAGCACAGATGATTGCTGCTCAGCGCCAGTCAACGCCACCTACAGCTGCAGAATCTTTAGGAGGGCCTGGTAGTTCGAGGGTCCGAGAGTTCCTGGCACTAAGTCCCCTGCAATTCATAGGGACAGATCGGACAGAGGACCCCCAGGACTTCTTAGACCAGATGCAGAGGATTTTCAGGGTGATGCATGCTACACCCACAAAGTCGATTGAGTTGGCAGTGTTCCGGCTACGGGACATCGCTGTACTGTGGTATGAGATTTGGGAGAGGTCCCGAGGGAGAGATGCTTCCCCTCTGACTGGTCCAGCTTTTCAGGGGCTTTTCTGGATCATTATCTACCACGGGAAATTCGACAGGCCCGGGTTGATAAGTTCCTACACCTAGAGCAGGGGTCGATGATTGTTCGAGAATATGCCATGCGATTTGATTCCTTGGCCCGATATGCCCTAGCCTTTGTGGATACAATGCCATCCAGGGTACACCGCTTTATTATAGGTCTGGACCCAGAATATATTGAGACTTGCATCACAGCTACACTACGATAGGATATGGATATTTCCCGGGTACAGGCTTTTGCTAAGAATATTAAGGGTATTAGGTAGCGGCAATGGGAAATTAGGAGAACAAGTCAGAAGCAGCGCCGCAGAGATAGACCGGATGAATTACCGGAGGAGTACCGGGGAGGACCTAGGCCACGGTTATCAGATAGACCGCCTAGACCCCCGCCTTTACCACAGCAGCAGAGGAGCAGGTTCAGTCGCCGAGGGCAGCCAGAGCTCGACGAATGTTTGCGGGCAGTACGTTCACAGCAGCAGAGGAGGGTGGAGCAGAGTGCGTTTACAATACAACTTTTCCCTATTTGCAATCGACGCCACTCTGGAGCGTGCAGATATGGCTCCACCGAATGTTACATTTGTGGATAGGAGGGTCATCAGATGAGGAGTTTTCCAACTAGGGGTCAGGGTGATTGGGATCGACAGGATATGTCCTCAGCATGATAACGAGCTCCAGTATCCCCGACAGGGCGTAGGCCCTCAGTTTCAGCAGGTAGATGTTGAGGCAGATCAGGGGCCTCCAGTTCAGGTACGGTCCCAGACCGTACTTATGCATTACCGGGGCGACAGGACTTAGAGTCATCCTTAGATGTTGTGACAGGTATGCTGAATATTTGCTCTCATCCTGCTTATGTGTTGATAGATCCAGGGTCCACCTTGTCCTATGTTACACCGCTAGTGGCTCGAAAGTTTAGTATTATGCCGGAATTGCTTCGGCGACCTTTCTTAGTGTCTACACCCGTTGGTGACTCTATTATATCCAGAACGGTCTATCGGGGGTGCACAATAGAGGTTGCCAATCGCCAGAATACAGCAGACTTGATCGAACTAGAGATGGTTGATTTTGATGCCATTATGGGTATGGATTGGTTAGCTCCTTATTACGCCAATGTTGAATGTTGGACCAAGACTGTCCGATTCCACTTTCTAGGGGAGGAAGTAGGGGAGTGGAAAGGTAGTACAACCACGCCAAAAGGTAGGTTTATTTCCTATCTTCGGTTGAGGAAATTGATAGCAAAAGGATGTATTTATCTTATTGTCAAAGTTCAGGATGTTCGGGCAGAGCCTCCGACCGTTCAGTCTATTCCAGTGGTCAATGAAATCCCTGATGTATTCCCAGATGAGCTTCCTGGTATTCCCCCAGAAAGGGAAATTGATTTTGCAATTAATCTCTTACCAGGCACTCAACCTATATCTATTCCCCCATATCGAATGGCTCCTGTTGAACTCAGAGAATTAAAGGAACAATTGAAGGATTTGCTAGATAAGGGCTTTATCAGGACGAGTACCTCACCATGGGGTGCGCCAGTCCTGTTTGTGAGGAAGAAGGACGGCTCCCTCCGTATGTGTATAGACTATAGGCAACGGAATAAAGTCACCATCAAGAATAAGTACCCACTTCCCAGAATAGACGATTTGTTTGATCATCTACAGGGAGCGAGGTATTTTTCAAAAATTGACTTAAGATCTGGATATCATCAGGTTTGGGTTCGTGAACGAGATATTCCAAAGACTTCCTTCAGGACCAGATATGGCCACTTTGAATTCCTAGTCATGTCCTTCAGACTGACCAATTCCCCAGCAGTGTTTATGGACTTGATGAACAATATTTTCAGAACTTACCTGGACCTGTTTGTGATAGTATTTATTGATGATATTCTGGTGTATTCCCGCTCAGAGCCAGAATACCAGGATCATCTACGGACAGTGCTCCATATTCTCAGAGATCGCTAGCTATATGCGAAATTTTCTAAATGTGAATTTTGGCTGAATTCAGTAGCCTTCTTGGGTCATATTGTGTCAGATGCTGGTATACAGGTGGATACGCAGAAAATAGAGGCAGTGAAAACATGGCCTAGACCTACCACTCCCACTGAGGTACGTAGTTTCCTGGGGCTAGCTGGGTACTATAGAAGGTTTGTGGAAGGATTTTCCACCTTAGCAGCACCTTTAACCAAACTGACGCATAAGGTAGCAAAATTCCAGTGGATTGAGGCATGTGAGCAAAGCTTTCAGGAAATGAAAGACAAATGGACATCGACACCGATGTTAGCATTTCTGAAAGGAACAGAGGGTTATGCAGTTTATTGTGATACTTCGGGTGTTGGGTTAGGATATGTATTGATGCAGCATGGTAAGGTGATTTCTTATGCTTCCAGGAAGCTGAGGAAGCATGAGAAAAACTATCCTACCCATGACCTGGAATTAGCCACGGTAATTCATGCCTTGAAAATATGGAGACACTACTTGTATGGCGTCCACGTGGATATTTTCACTAATCACAGAAGCCTGCAGTATATCTTCACCCAGAAAGAGTTGAACTTGCGACATCGTCGCTGGTTGGAGTTGTTGAAGGATTATGATGTGAATATTTTATACCACCCAGGAAGGGCCAATGTTGTAGAAGATGCTCTTAGCCGTAAATCTATGGGAAGTCTGGCATACTTACAGCCCGAGAAGCGGGAATTGGCCTGAGAATTGCATCAGCTAGCCAGTTTAGCCGTTCGCATAGTAGAATCAGGAGACAATGGAGCGGTAATCCAGAATACCGCAGTATCTTCATTGGTTGTGGAAGTGAAGAAACGGAAGTATGAAGATCCTAGTCTGGTTCAGCTCAGAAAGAGGGTCCAGCGAAGGGAGGTGATCGATTTCCAGGTAACCGAGGATGGAGTTTTGAGATATAGGGATCTCCTCTGTGATCTAGACGTTGCAGGGCTTCGCCAACAAATTATGGGCGTGGTACACTACGCCCGTTACTCTCTCCATCCGAGTTCGACAAAGATGTACCATGATGTAAAAGAGATTTACTGGTGGCGGGGAATGAAAAAGGGGATAGCAGAATTCATAGCTGAGTGCCTTAATTGCCAGCAGGTAAAAGCTGAATATCAGAAACCAGGTTGACTGACACAGGATATAACTGTGCCTTTATGGAAATGGGAAGCAGTTAACATGGATTTTGTAGTAGGGTTACCTCATACCAGGCGTAAATATGATTTTATTTGGGTAATTATTGATAGGTTGACAAAATCAGCACACTTTCTGCCAGTAAGGGCTACCTTTTCAGCCGAAGATTATGCCGAGCTGTATATCATAGAAATAGTCAAATTGCATGGTGTTCCCAAGTCAATTATCTCCAACAGATGGACGTAGTTTATAGTTAAGTTTTGGCAATCTTTTCAGAGGGGCCTGGGGACGCAGGTTAACCTGAGCACAACCTTCCATCCTCAGATAGACGGGCAGGCAGAACATACTATCCAGACGCTCGAGGATATGTTACGGGCGTGTGTGTTGGATTTTGGAGGTAGCTGGGATGAACATCTACCGCTTATTGAATTTGCCTATAATAATAGTTATCATTCATCAATTCAGATAGCGCCTTATGAAGAATTATATGGGCGGAAGTGCAGATCGCAAGCAGTTAGTTCGAGGTAGGAGAATCAGCATTAATTGGGCCAGATATTATTCATCAGTCAGAAGAGAAAGTAAAGCTTATCAGGGAACGTCTGTTGATTGCTCAGAGTCGCTAGAAATCTTATGCTGAAGTGCGGCGAAGGAACTTAGAATTTGATGTGGGTGATTGGGTATTCTTGAAGGTTTCACCGATGAAAGGGGTGATGAGATTTGGTAAAAAGGGCAAGCTCAGCCCGAGGTTTATTGGGCCTTATCAGATCCGCCGAAGGATAGGTCAGGTGTCTTATGAGTTGGATTTGCCCCAAGAATTAAAATCCGTTCACCCAGTTTTCCACGTATCAATGCTGTGGAAATGTATAGGAGATCCCTCCCAGATTGTTCCAGTCCAAGATGTCCAAGTCACTGAGGAGTTAGCTTATGAAGAAGCTCCAGTAGCCATACTAGACCGACAAATCCGTAGACTGAGGACTAAAGATGTTGCTTCTGTCAAGGTATTATGGAGAAATAAAAATTGAGAGGAGATGACCTGGGAGGCAAAAGATGATATGAAAACCAGATTTCCTCAATTATTTCAGGCATAATCAAATTGGAGGTATGTCGTTATTGTTGTTTCATATTGCATTATATACATGTATATATGGAGTAGTTGACTTCAGTTTATTGTGAAATGAATGTCATAGTATCGTGTGGAGTACCTGTATTGGACTTTTCTGTGTTGCAGAATTTTAGGATAGTCCATATTACAGGGGAGACTCTGCCAAAATTTTCCAGAATAGGTAATTACGAGTTAAAGTTCTTGCAAGCAGACGTTAACATTCGAGGAAGAATAATCTTAAGGGGGGGAGGATGTTACACCCCTTAAGTTTCTAGCATGTAGTTCGCCTATTCGCATGTTGGTAGGAAGTTTTAGAATGCCATACGTGTGAGGAAAGGGCCCGTGGAAAGGCCAAACGAGTGCCAAGTTGGAATTTCGCAAGAGGAGGCCAAACCGCGCTGCCCAGAGGGGCAAAGTGGCACGGAGCTGGGACCTCTGCGTTAGCCAACGTGGCATGGAGCCAAAATGGCGCGTTGGCCAACGTGCCACGTTGCCATGTATTTTGCTGCAAGTATATATAGGCCTCACCCTTTAACTTTATGTCATTTCTCATATTTTAACGATCAGAACAGATGGTAGGGACGAAGGGAATATATAATTTTCTTTGGATTACGCCATCAAACGCCGTCCAAATCCAAATTAACTTCGGATATCGAAGTATAAAGTTGCAGGGAGCATTTCTACGGAGTTAGTTTCATGAAATTCGCCCAGCAAATCGTCGTCCCGTCGAGCCAAAGTGATAGGAATTGCTCCAAACTAGTGTTAATACAATCCCAGGCTTAAAGTAAGTATTTCTTCCTTCTAGGTCCCGAAGAAATTACGAGTTTTTGATCGTTCTTCGATAAGCTGAAGAATAGTCTGTATATATACATATAAAGTATTGTTTTCTTCCAGCATAATAATGAATTCTATTCCTCCGTGAATGTGATTACAGTTGGGAAGAATAGCTGAATAATAGCTGAACCTCACTAGTTAATTGGTAAACCGACAGTCGAGGTATCTAAAAGGAGTTTCTTTTGGCAAGTTAGTTTCTACAGTATAGTAAACCAATATAAATCCCAGTAAAGTATTTCAGGAATATTATATCATGTTCAGTATGTTATTTTGTATAGTTGTTGTTATCAGTTGAGACCTGTATTTGTGTTGTTTTGGGTTGGATTACCTGTATAGCTTTCGTGATTGCCCCAGGGTTAATAGCTGTGTTGACTCGTCCGCCACAGGGCGAGGATACGTTGCTCTACGAAACGGCATGTCGTCTGCAAGGGACAAATATAGGGAGCCAGCTCCTCATACTTTGTTGTGGTTGGCCTACACACACCCTCGCCGAGCGCTTGCGCCGGGGGTATAGATTTCAGGAGTCTTCCGGACTCAGGCACAACTATAGTCAGGGGCCTAGTGGGCCCAAGTTGCATACTCGGGGGACCGAAAGGATTCTTATAGCTACTAGGTGATGTGGTATGACCTGGACAGGGGTATATAGATTGAGATGTACTCACTAGGGCTAATGGGGGCCCAAGTGAGTTGTGTTGTGTTGATGATACCTTCCGGCTTATGGGGGGCAGGTAAGGTATGTACGTTGCATTAGTTACTGATAGTTAGACAGTGGGATGCCTAGTTTCCAGGTATGACTCCTACTCTTCTTTATAGTTATGTCTAGTTCTAATTCAATTATTTCAGTCAGTTTCAGTCCGTTCTCTTTAATTCAGATATTGTCAGCTCTATTACTTACTTTCAGTCATTACAGTTATTGCTTTACATACTCAGTACCTGTGGTACTGACGCCCTCTTTTGGGGTGCTGCATTACTTGCCTGCAGGTACTCATAGACGAGGAGCGGATCCCTCGTAGTCCTAGTCAGCGGTACAGAGCCTTCAGCTCCTATCTTTTGGAGCTTGAATGTTTGAGGTTTACTTTCTTTTGTTGTACAGTATGGGTAGGCCGGGGCCCTGTCCCAACCATCTTATTACTCCTAGAGGCTTCCAGATTGAATTATTCCCTGTGGTTAGTTGATATCGGCCATGTGGGGACATATGTGCTTTAGATTATGTGTGTTGGCCGTGTGGGGCCTTGTTAGTTGTTGGTTGACGACCTTGTCGGTCATGTTTCAATTTAGTACTCGATTTCGTTTTTCAGTTGTAACTAGAAATCATGGTGGCCTTGTCGGCCCGCATTGGACTCCCCATATTTTCTTGTCTCTGGTTAGCTGTTTACTTTCCACAGGTGGCTATAGGCCTTGTCGGCCGGGGGATTGTATTTACAGCCTCTATAAAGCTCATCGTTTTCTTGATTCCAGAGTTAGAGTAAGCCCTGCACCAGAGGTGCTTAAGCTCAGTCAGCTCGGTAGTTTAGATCCTAGTAGGGCACCAGGTGCCAGTCATGCCTCCCAAGGCGGGGCGTGACACCATCCATTTGCGGGTGAAATGTTGTACTATGCTTGACCTGAGTACCAAGTCCCTTTTGAAATGACCTCCAAAATTGAGAGGTAAACTGAGTACCTCTGTCTGATTTGATGGACAAGGGCATTCCATGTAACCGAACTAGCTCTCGGATGTATAGTTTGGAATAATCCTCCACGAAATCAGTGGTTTTGACCGGTAAAAAATGAGCGGCTTTGGTCAACCTGTCAATAACTACTCAAATGGAGTCATACTGTCGAAGAGTGCGAGGCAACCCTGTAATGAAGTCCATATTAATTTCTTCCCACTTTCAAGTGGGGATATTGATATGCTGAAGCACACCTCCCGGTCTCTGGTGCTCAACCTTCACTTGCTGATAGTTTGGACACATAGCTACAAATTCTGCGATATCTTTCTACATGCCATTCCACCAATAGATTTCCCATAGATCACGGTATATCTTGGTGGCACCTGGATGTATCAAATATCTGGAATCGTGAGCCTCATGCAACATCCGATTTCTTAAATCATCAACGTCCGGGACACACAAGCGACCCTAATATCGAAGCACACCATCTCCCTCTTTGGAGAAGACCTCTACCTTCTGATTCTGAACGACTTCCTTTAACTTTACCAAAATAGGGCCCTCGTCTTGTCTAGCTTTCACATCATCACCAAGTATGATTCATACCCGTTCTGAACTATAATACCGCCATCGGTCGAGTCAACCAAATGAACTCCCAACCTTGCAAGATGATGCACATCCTTCACTAGCTCCTTTTTTCCCTCCTCTACATGGGACACACTCTCCATAGAGAGTCTACTAAGTGTGTCTGCTACTATATTAGCCTTTCCCGGATGGTAAAGGACACCTATGTTGTAATCCTTGAGTAGCTCCAACCACCTTCTTTGCTGCAGATTTAGGTCATCCGGGTAAACACATGTTGTAAGCTCTGGTGGTCCTTAAACACATCTATATGGACCCCGTACAAATAGTGCCTCAAAATTTTCAATACAAATACCACTGCTGCCAATTCAAGATCCCGGGTCTGGTAATTCTTTTCATGAACCTTTAGCTGCCTGGAAGCATATTCTATAACCTTGTCGTGTTACATCAATACACAACCAAGACCAATTCTGGAAGCAACACAATACACCACAAAGCCATCGGTATCCTCCAGTAGGGTTAACACCAATGCTGAGGTAAGTTGAGTCTTTAACTCCTGAAAGCTCCTTTCACAAGCATCCAACCATTGGAACTTCACTTTCTTTTGGGTCAATTTGGTCAATGGCGCTGCAATGGATGAAAAACCCTTAACAAATCTCTGATAGTACCCGACTAAACCTAAGAAGCTCCTGATATCTGAAGGATTCACCAGTCTAGGCCAATTCTTCACTGCCTCTATTTTTTGAGAGTCCACCTTTATGCCCTCACTTCACACCACATGGCCCAAAAATTCCACCGAGTTCAACCAAAACTCGCATTTACTAAATTTAGCATATAATTGGCGATCCTTGAGAGTTTATAATACCACCCTCAAATGAGCGGCATGCTTCTCCTCGCTCCGAGAGTATATCAGGATGTCATCAATAAACACAATCATGAACATAACCAAGTATGGCTTGAAAAACCTGTTCATCAAGTCCATAAAAGATGCAGGAGCATTCGTTAGTCCAAAAGACATAACTACAAACTCATAATGATCATACCGCATCCTAAAGGTTGTTTTCGAGATGTCGCCCTCCCGCACCCTGAGCTGATGATATTCGTATCTGAGATCTATCTTCAAAAAGTATTTAGCACCCTGAAGCTAGTCAAACAAATCATCGATCCTGGGTAGAGGATACCTGTTCTTGATGGTGAACTTGTACAATTGCTGATAATCAATACACATACGAAGAGAACCATCTTTCTTTCGAACAAAGAGAATTGGTGCACCCCACGGGGACTTCCTCGGTCTAATGAAACCCTTGTCTAACAGGTCCTTCAAATGCTCCTTCAACTCCTTTAACTCGGCTAGAGACATTCTGTAAGGAGGAATAGATATAGGCCGCGTATTGGGAAGAAGGTCAATACCAAAATCAATCTCCCGCTCGGGAGGGATTCCCGGTAGATCATCTAGGAAGACTTTTGGACACTCGCATACTACTGGGACTGACTAGATAGTTGAGGTCTCGGATGTATCATCTTTAACCCTAACTAGATGGTATACACAACTTTTTGAGATCATCTTTCTGGCCTTAAGGTAGGAAACAAAATGACCTGCAGGCACAGCTGAACTACCCTTCCATTCCATGACTGACTCGCCTAAAAGTTTGAACTCTACTACCCGGGTTCTACAATTAACTAAGGCATAACATGTGAATAGCCAATCCATGCCGAGGATAACATCAAAATCAGCCATGGCTAACCCTACTAGATCTGCTGAGGTAACTTTCTGAAGGACTGTGATAGGGCAACTTCTATACACCTATCTAGCTACAACGGAATCACCCACTAGAGTAGAGACTGAGAAGGGTCCTGACAAGATTTCGGGATGACTCCGAAACTACTATCCACATAAGGTATCACAAAAGACAAGGTAGCCCCTGGATATAAAAAAGCATATACATCAAGATGGAAAACTCATAACATACTAGTGACTACATTCAGGGAGACCTCCTGCTCCGGCGGGATGCTAGGGCATAGAATCTTTTTTGGCGCTAAACGCCACCTGTGCTACTAGATGCGCCCTGCTATGATGGGAAGCCTGGTGGAGCTGGTGCACTGGAAGCTAGGCCTTGGCCCCTATCATGGCCCTGTCTAGCTGCTAGGAAATCTTTGAGAATATGTCTGGGATTCCCACACCCGAAGCAAGCACCTGTACCCGCCAAACACTCACTCGTGTGCCTCTCAGCACATTTGTCGCAAACTAAGATACTGGAGTTTGTGGGCCTGCTGCTCTAACCCCTAGAGTCTGATGCTCATCCTCTTTGGTCATGCCTAGGCCTGGATGGCACACTCATCGCTGAAGATGTTGGGACTGAAGATCTCTAGTGGGGCTTCTGGTGATGCCCACCGCCTGGTCTCGACTGAGAGAATCTATAGCTGTCTGTCTTGGCCCTCTTGGCCTCCCTCTCCCTCAGATGTATTGCCTCCATCTGCTAAGCCTACAAAACTATCTGAGGGAAATCCATATCTTGATGGAGCATGGCGGTTCTGCAATCCTTGTGATAGTCCTCCACCCCATGAACAAACCTGCTCACTCACGTCCTTTGATCAACCACTAACTCTGGGGCCTACTTTGACAGACGAGAGAACTCTAGGGCATATTCCTGCACTGTCATCTTCCCTTGTTTAGATTCACGAACTCGGCCTCCTTCAGCTCCCTCATTTTCTGAGGGAAGAACCGGTCTAGGAATGTGGCATGACACTCATCCCAACTGATAGGCTCGCTCTGACTGCCCTAATATCCTTCCACTATTTATACTAGATGTGTGCGATCCCCTTCAATTGGTATGAGGAGAAATCAACACACTCTTCTCCATTCATCCCCATGACTTGGGTGATCTTCAGGATCTTGTCAATAAATTCATGTGGATCCTCATCCACCTTTGACCCAAGAAAATCTGGCGGGTTCATCCTTAGGAAATCTCTGACTCGTTCTGCCGACGCATTCCCGTTCTATGGGACATACTCTACTGCTTGCTGGTTGATCTTCGCAGTCAAGGCCTGCGCTAGTATCTGAATGGTTGCCCTGAATTCGGCGTGGGCAACCATCTCCGATGCATGGTGCTCGTGGACTGGTGTGGCCTGTTGGTGCCCGTCCCCATTGCCATTCTCGTGGACATTTCCATTTCCATTCCTTCTGCTGTTAACTCTGTGGGGAGGAATGATTCTGTAATCGCAAATAGCGCGAGTTAGAAGGATAGAGAGACATTTCACCGCACAACATAGATCACGAAAGAAGGGAATATTTACTAAACATTTCGTAGCCTCTTCGTCATAAGTGTGGTGCGCTTCACACCCATGAAAATGACTCTGCTTAACGTAGCTTTCAGACACCCTAGGAAACTTCAAAACCTATTAATCTGATACCAAGTTTGTCACGACCCGAACATAGGCCCGGATCGAGACACGGGACAAGGAGCCCTGAGACACTCTAAGTCGACCCATGGAATGAACATACATCTAACTAAATCATGTAAAGTGGAAGACTTAATATAATAAAAATGGTGGAAATCTGAACATAACATAATAATCTGAATATACAACCCAAGTCTGAAGCTGAATACAATCTATTATCTAAAAAGCCTCTAATTCTGATGAGTTGATAGGACAAGACCCCAACTAACTCTCTAGTCTGAAACTGAATATATGAGGATAACTGATAACAAATAGACCTCGGTAAATGAGGATTCACCAATAGAGACTGGATGCTCACTCTGGAAGCTAGCTAGTGATAAGGCTGAGTTTGAAGATCGGAGCATGTATCATGAAATGATACAACATAGAGTATGCGACCAGTACGTGGAATGTACTGAGTATGCAAGGTAAGTAAAACCACTTAAATAAGTAAAATCATTTAAAACATGCATAATATAAAACAACATCAAGATAAGAATCTGAGAGTAGGGCTTTCATGCTATTTTCTTAAATCATGATCTGAACATAACTAAACATTATAACTGAATCGAATGACCCAAAGCTGAAATCTGATAATCATAAGTAAAACTGTACATTTGGTCAAACATGCTTTAGATTATATATATATATATAT
>JACEIK010002362.1:159018-215891 GCA_018107945.1 Datura stramonium
CATTCCTCCACTTCACCAAATCATAGATTGGGTCCTCCAATGCATTATTTCCTTCAAAAACAAAGACTAATCATGTTGGTTAACATTTCTTCTCATTTATTTAAAATTACATGAAAATGTATGCAATAACTTAGATAAACAAGACTAATTTAAGTTATAAAGTATCACTTGGACATGCTATTTTTGCCCGCGATCAGCTTATACTTTTATACCGTGTCGACATCACTGACCCTCATCGAGCCTTGTGTGCCCAGGGTGCAGTTACAGGAGCCCAAGGGGCTCAGACACAGTTACAGGAGTCCAGTGGGCTCAGATGCGGACCCAGAAGCCAGGTAGGTTGGTTATAGTACCAGTAGAATCATAAGAACCTGAATAGGGGTATACGGATTGGATTATACTTGACAGGGCTTATGGGGGGCCCAGTAGGTTATTTCTGTGTTGCTTGCACCTTCCAGACTTATGGGGGCAGGTTAGGTTCTTGTTTGTATACTTTCTTGCTAGCTATAGCCTATGAATGCATAGTCGTACAGTTCAGCTCATATACTTGAAGTGATTTACTAGATGCAGGTTATGGATATGAAAGCTTATAGGTTATCTTTTCCCCCTTCTTGCTACTTACTTTCAGTCTTTATCAGCTTGTAATCAGCTTTTTTGTTACCGTCTTACATATTCGGTACATATTATACTGACGCGCACGCATGGGGCTCTGCATACTTGCCTACAAGTTCAGACAGACAGGTTTCGGGATCTCCTAGCAGTCATTCAGAGGTGCGTATCCTAGCCAGGTCAGCCCAGATCCCAGCGTGGCATTAGGTTCCAATCATGCCTCCCAAGGTGGGGCATGACAATAGGTACTTTTTGATGAAAAGTAAGCATTTTAAGACGTTTCATTAAAATTTAAAAGAAGATCATATGACGAACTAGAAATATCACATCTTTGAAGTGGTTGTGCCACACCTTGCAACGCAAAGGTGGAGCGAGGAACTTTTGCAACACATAAGCCACAGTAAAGGTGGAGCAAGAAAAATGGCCAGTAAATGCTAAAAGACACTATCACGCCACCCCTTGTGATGCAAGGGTTATGCAAAGCAGAGATTTTTGTCATGATAGAACCATAGCAAAGGTGGCATGAGCAGAACCTAATGGTTGAACCTTAATTCCATTATTGCAATGCAAGCGTGGATAGGATTTGGTTATTTCAACTTATTGTATGACCCTGAACTCTCTAAATATATATTTTAATGTAGAAAAAGGGGTTGGACCAATTATTAGAGCATAGAGCTAGGGCAAAGGACGAACTTCTTCTAGTGTGTTTCTTTTATTTATTTCTTTCATCTATTCTTATCATCTTATGAATTCTTACATGATTGTAAGGATCATGAACAGCTAAACTACTTAGTTTTTGGGGTTTTGGCAAAAAACATGAAGGTTGATGTTTGATAATTAGTCTATGATAAATTGACTTCCCCATAATTGGGTTACTTATTTCTTCTTCTGTTTAATTATTTGTTAGGCTGATCACCTTACAAATGCTATCTTTGACTCATCAATTGAACTCAAAAGAGGGAATTGTGAGGGTCATAAGGATAAATAGAGCTTGTTTGTTAAACTTATAGGGAAATGGGATTGATTTGCTATTGTGGATAGAAATATACCTTTTAGTCTTGCTTAGTTGATATAGATGAAAGCTTACATACACTTCACTATTAGTTGACGACCATAGAAATATAAGCGTTGGGGATAGTCGAGTGGTCATTGAGTTACCGGAAAGATGCTCAACAAATTAATATTAACCTGCAACAAGTAACCCAGGAGAGTAGATAAGTATAACAATTTGTAACTCAACTGAATTATAAAATAGCCAAGACCCGAGATTTTTACCTCTATTGAACAAAACCAATAAATTTTACTCTTGTTACATTTTAGTCTTAAATTGAAAATACTTAGAAAAATAAAAAACCAAAGATAAATCGTTTGTTTGGAACAGTGCGATAAAATTTAAATCCATAACAATCAATTTGACAAGTCTCTATAGGTACACTAATCTGGACTTAACCGTTCTATATTATATGATGATCGTATGTGCTTGTGCGTGCATTTGAATGCATCAATCAGCTAACTTTAACAACATATATGTCAGCCTTGCTCTACCATACCTAACCTTTTGTAAATGACCACGGCATTATATTGATGATGGCTCCTGGATCGCACAATGCCTCAGTAAAAGCATAATTTTCAATGGTACATGGTATTGTGAACAGCCTGGATCATTCAATTTCTAAGCTATGGGCATAGTAACCACAGCGGTTCAATTATGAGTCAATTTAACGACAGCCAAATCTTTGTAAAACCTCGGACCCCTGAGTGGAATATTGCAGCAAAAAGAACTAAATTGTAGATATGGTGCCAAAGTGACGGAGAGTGTGATGTTTCGTCATGCCTCTGACGATAGAGTTGATGGCTATCAGCTAGGCGACAGACCGTCACTCGTGTCGTTGAGGTCCAGCCCTTTCAAATTTTGAGCGATGGAGGTCCCGATGGACCGTCAAGTGAGTGACCGCCCGTCATGGCAACCGACACCTGAGCCAAAATTTCCAGGCTTTCTATTTCAGTGTGATGGTAGACTCGATCGTCTGTCAGTCCAGTGACGGCACGTCACTTGAACCGTCACTTGGTGTAATTTTTTGGGAAATTCTATTTAAGCCCAACGGTGGAGATGACTTACAGTCAAGCTTGCGATGGTCCATCACCTGTTCTGTCAGACGTGTAGCGACCCAGAAATTTTAGATTTCAGAACCTTCTTCCAGGGGTAGTTTCATACATTCCCACTCTTCTAAGTCCTAAATTATGTAGTTTTGGGGTAATTTGGAAGGGGATTTAGGGGAGGGAGTCGATCATTCCCTCTCATTCTCTCCTAAACTCTCAAGAACCACCGTAAAACTTCAAGAAAACTCTCTCTCAAGCTAAGATAGGGCTTTCAATTTCTTCAGAATTTTCAAGCTTCTCCTTCAGGGTTTTCTTCTCCGGGTATGTGGGACTTCAACAAAGGTTTCCTCCCATCTTTGTGTCCCAAATTCTTCAGTAACCCTAGCCTAAAGAATTCTAGAAAAATCATGACCTAGGGTTTATCTTTAGTTGTTGAAATCCCTTATCTCCCCAATGTTTATAAGTTTTTATGTACAATACCATGTTTTAATTGAGATGATATTTTCAACTTGTAAATGCCTCCCAACTTGTCGATTTTAGTATGATTCTTGGGCTGAATTCTTGTGTGATTTAATAGCTCATCTAAAATGTTATATTTACTTTGTGGAATGTTATTGAGAAAAACTCCTCAGCATGCATGTTTAAATTTGATGTTAGTATTCCCAGATTGTCGAATGCGCTTAGTATTTTCCCTGGGTGTCAGCTGATCAGTTTGACTACTTTTAGTCTTGAGGAACTCAGTAACCTCAGTAGTACCATTGATCAGTTTGTCAGTTGTTCCTTAGACCGTTACGACACTTTCAGATAAAGCAGCTTTGATGAGTCTTGGAACATAGTTATTTTCATGTCCTTAGACTCTCAGAACACTTCCAAACAAGTAGTTCTGACTTAAGTCTTAGAACATCAATTTCGAGCTATCAGCCTAGTTCGTAAAAATTAGGATTTTCCAGGGGGAATAGAACTTAGCACCGAGCGGGCTGGGGTTCAGCGCACCCAAGTTCCTAGAACTACGTTGCCACCGTAGGTTATTAGCCCAAATGGGCATCAGACAGTGATCACCCAGCTCAGCTACTATACCCTAGCAAGGTAAAGTGGGCCTTCTCTGATGAGGGGTATACATCAGACTACACGTCTAGCGCACGTGGTTACATGTCGGTTATAGTTTCTCGCACAGTATAATATAATACAGTGCAGTTCGGTACAGTCATAGTCTCCAGTTTAGTTCAGTCCTCCTGAATTCAGATATGTGTATGACCTTCAGACAGGACAGTTACTAGTACTTACATTATTATCAGATTCTCAGTATATTTAAAGTTACTTCATATCTCACTTACTCAGTACATTTAAAGTATTGATGCATACTCTCTATGTTGTATTGTCTTATGATACAGGCGCAGGTTCTCAGTCTCAGCATCCACAATAGTCCTTCTCCGGTGGAAATCAGTAGAGTTCAGTGGTGAGTCCTCATTCTCCGAGGGCCGTAGTTTCTTTCCAAACTATTGTATTTTGATATTTACGTTCAGAATTTAGAGTTAGCTGGGGGCTTGTCCCAGAAACTCATCAGCTCTTAAATAGCTTTCAGACAGATATAGTAATTCAGTGTTTTTACAGATGAGCTACTACTCAGAGTATATTAGTTAGTTATATTTTAAAAGCTTCCACTTATATATTTTATTTAGTATTCAGAGTTTCAGAAGTATGTTATGCCATGGGTTAGATTGGGTTCACTTGTGGCCTTAAGTACTATGTCGCGTCTAGGGTGTAGACTTGGGGCGTGACACCTGCGAAGCACCGGTGCAAATAGTCCCACCTGCGCTTCGCAAGTCTGGATCCGCATTTTGCCAGTTAAAAGCATGTCCTTAGCAGCTCTTTTTGAGTTCAAATCTTCCATTATCTTTGCCTCCTTCAAATTCCTACATGGAGAATAAAAAAGGCATAAAACCTTCCTAAATGAGTTGAAAATCAAGCAAAAGGTCATGCTTAAAAGCCGAATGAACAGGAAAATTACTAACTTATCAAACCCCCAAACTTAAACCATTGTTCGTCCTCAAGCAAGGCATTCTCTCTCAAAAATAATTTACTTAAGCTTGGAGCATCATGGAGTTGCATACAAACCATTAAGACTCAAGACAACCCAAGAATCACATACCAACTCAGTAAGAAGAAACGATTCAAAATATGTTGTACAAGCTTCAATATGTGACCACAATAATTAAGCATATCTTGCATGCATTCATTTCATTCAAATAAGGGGCATAGTTCATTTCCCAAACAGGCTCAAGGAGCATCTCAAGTCATTGACAATTCATATTCAAATTTTGCCTTAAAGTTCGCTACACACTTGTCTCATTAACATCTCTCACTTGAAAACACTTTTAAGTATGTACCCCAAGGAAGTGATTCCACTCACAAAAAGAGAGGATCCCATACAATTTTAAGCATTTCACACATAGGGATTATATGATAAGGCAAATACGCTCACTCTCACAAAGAAATGCAAGTGCATACAAATTGATCCATAAGCTTGCCTTTCGTGTAATTCGCCACTATTGTAGAGTTTCAACACTCAAAATCACTAAGGACTTGAGGGTTATCATGAAGGCTAGGGGTAAAGGTAGGACAAATGTTTAGCTCAAATGACTAGAACCTCCCTAATGTCTTTTTGTGAACACTTTTAACATCCCATCACACTATTAAGATCACTCCACCTTATCTCTCCTTGTTCATCATCTTCGTTGTTTTATTTAGTGAGGGACACTCTTATAACACCTTTGGATTCCATATTTAGCCTCATCTAAGCAAGAGGTAGAACCTTTCAACTATTCTGTCTCTTTTAATTATTAGAGGTTATTTTTTCAACCAACCATTTCATTCATTCCATCACCCTTTGGTGCTATCTCACATTGAAGCTTTTATATTTCTCCCTTTTCTTGCAAACCCCCAAACTTAGGCTTTTACCTCATTTTAATTCATTTCCTTATCTCTCCCCGTCTCTTTCTCTTTAAGCCCCTTTTATCATTATTTCATCATTAGCAACTAGAGATGATGGGTTTAAATGAAGAGGACTAAAAAGGATTTAGGCTTGTTATGTGGTTTCCAAGAATGGATCCAAGGCCCAAACATTGGATATCAACAATTGATGTTCAAAGAGGTCATTTTTGGTGAAGTGACTATCAAAAGAAAGTCTAAGATCATGTTCTAAGTGCAACATCATCTAAAATTTCTCTTTGAATTACACTTAGGGCAAGTTCTAGACAATCATGCATACACAAGAATTAAGCCAACAAACTCACCACACAAAGCATCACAATCCAAGGAGTTCACACACTTTCTAAATCATATTAAGATTATGACTTTAGATAAGCTAGATTAGGAATCAAAAATCCAAGCAAGGAATGTATAACCCATGACAAGAGGGTGCTCATTTTCAAATTTAAGTACCTCCCTTTTCTTTTCAAAACTCATGTGCAATGCCAAGCAAGAAATTTTGGTGGTACCTCTTCAAACAAATGCCTAAAAGACTCTAAAAGACTCTAGACTTGACATTTTCCCATAAGAAAGTCGTCTTCCAATCCATCATTGAAAAATATCACCCGATTTGATATAAAATAAGATTAAAAAAAAGATGCTCCTTGGGAAAGAACCGTAGTATAAAGAAAACCCTTGGAATTTATTTAGTGACTACTATCTACAAAGGCGATGCTAACTAACAAGTAATGACGATTTACCCTTAAGAATGATATTACCCAATCAATCATAAGGCCATATCGTGCATTACTAAAAAGTGGGTTACTCAGACTTCACCCCCTAATAAAAAAAAACAAATAAAAACAAAGTTAAGGCATTGTGTTCGATGCACAAAGTTTGAAAAAAATAAGGGAGTAATGGGTGAAAAAACTCCATAGTATAATAGAGGCATATGCATTGGAACTGTGTGCAATGTAGCTGAACCTAGTTTCGCAGGTTACCATATGCGTTTCGCAGGTGGAGCATGATAATGCTTAAACTCATACTTCCTGACAAAGCATGAAGCGGATGTTGTCAATAAAGAACCCAACAAAGAGGTTGGGGTCAAACCCACATGGAATAAGGTAAGATCTAGACTAATGCCGGTACTTAAACTTGTTGGTAAGTTATCTCCAAATTGGAAGTTTAAAGAAAAACAATATTAAAACGAGATCGTAATTGTGGTTGATATCAAGATTTGCAAATAACTAGGGTAAATGTTCCCCATGGGTTCATAACTACCTCTAATATACACACGTGATCAATCCCAATGCTTACTTGTAGAACTGATAACTAAGGTTCATCCAAACGATAGGTTCGTCCCTATTGGATGACTATACTCAATCACCGGGTTAGATCTCATGAGCGATTTCTTTATAACCATTATCAATATGTTCCAAATTAACTTTCCTGTGACCACAGCTCAAGTCATACAATGATCATAAAAAATCAAGGCTTTCTTATAATTCTCTTTTCCTAATCTCTACTTCTCTAGGTTCAAGCAAATAAAGAATTTGGGCAAGTCTTAACATTGTGCACCATTAAGAAATGTTTAAATATGAAGAGAATACAGTACAAGCGTTTAGCATTGGTTTTGAATCACTTTGTGTAACCATATTTCGTTAATCCACTATAGTTACCACAACCCTAGTTGTAGAGGTTTTAGTCTCTCATGATTGTAAGATTGTAATTAGCATTCATAGACAAACACATAATTAAATACTTACAACAATAATTGGAAGAAACCTACTTTGAATATCAATTAACAAACTCAAAACCAATTGATAAAATCAAGTGTTGATCTTAAGAAATGCTCTCCAAAACTTGATAAGAAATCATAAATAAAACTTTTCTCAAGGTAATTACACAACTACTACCTTCTCTTTATGTTATTCTACTAAAATAAAACATAAAAGGTATTAATACAAAAATCAGAATCCTTTTCCTAAGATAATAGGAAAATTTTCATATCTAGCGCTGGCTTGACTTATGACTGATTGTATGACCCATAACAGGATTGTACGGGTCATACCTGTCTCTCGTACATTACTTGGTTGTTGCAGATTTGACTAAGTATTGGCAGCTGATAGGACTCGTACCATAGTCCTACGCGTCGTACAATCTATCTGTGGGTTGGCCCTGAGAACTTTGACATCCTCTAAAGTTTTCAACGAGTGTTGTGATACACCTCGTACCTTCCTCGTACAACTCATACTTGCTTGTTGCATATGGAGTTCTGCCTAGTCTTTAAGAATCACTGAAGATCCCCACAGCTCATGGCACAGGTCATAAGTAGATGTTACAATCTATGGGTTCCACCCGTACCAAGAGATTTCCTTGTGCAATTTTTCTATGAAGATTTCCATGACTCCAGTTATGGCTCATACCATGTTGGTACGGCTGGTACTAAGAGTCGTACTTTTCCTTCTCTTTGTTTCATCCTTCTGAGTTTTTTCATGATTCTTAGTATGACTCATACAATAAAGGTATGGCTCGTACTAAAATTGGTACTTGGCTGATTTTCTACACTTTGATGTATCTTTTGCACATTTTTGCTCCAACACCTATTTTCCCTGATAACAAAGTAAAAGCACCTCATATCCATATAAATATACCTAAGTCCGTGTTATTTTCTCAATTTTAAGGTTCGAAAGTTCTGTAAACTCACATCGCATCAACACCCTCAACTTAAGACTTTTGCATGTCCTCGGGCAAAGAAAACAAAAAACTAAAAACGATGTTTAACTAGAAAATAAACCTAGGATACTACAGCCAACATCAGTCAAAATTTACACCATAAATCAAACAACTTTTGACCCATTTTCTCGTAAATCAAATCAGCATATGCACATCGAGCAACCACAAACCATGATAAATAGGGATCAAGATATGTCATCTAGCTATTAGCAAATAGTCAAGTCACCACCAATGCTTTTCACACAGACCATTGGCAGAATCAAACACAAACCACGTATCCTCACAGCAAATGAAGTCCCCCACTCACAGATATAAAAAAATATAAAACATGGGACTGAACAAGTAAGACTCTCACCCTCACAAAGAAGTTTCAAATACTGCACATCGGATACCATAGGCTTTTCATTATTTTCTCTACTTCGGCTTGTAAGATGGTCAGGTTAGGATCACTATGTGACTTGACTCGGCTTATAATATAGGCTTTCGGGCTGGGTATGGTAGATATGAAATCTTTTTAGTGACTAAACCCTCCTTGGCACTACATACATGTGGCTCCACTTTTTACATTTTCACCCTTTTTGCTTTTTTAACTTTTTTCCTCCCTTTTCACCATTTTTATGCAATTGTATGGGTGTGGTGTGTTATCAAAAAATTTCATTCATCTTTCACTTTTTGTATCTTCTTTTTCTTTTTATTTTTCTTTTTTTGGTTTTGTCACACCACACCTCATTTTTAACCCTTTTTCTTTTCTCTTCCTTTTTCACCTCCCCAAGATTTATGCACCCATACTCTAGTCACCCTCAACTTAGGCATTTTGCCTATGTTAAGGTTCACAATTTTCAATGAGGCACCAGGGCCAAAACAGGTTCATTATAAAAAAAAATGGGTATGGTTAATTGGTTAATCAAAGAAAAATGGTTCATTTAAGACTCAAAATTGGGATCAAGGAAATCATATTATTCTGGTAGGGTCATTTAAGTTAAGAATGGGCTAAACAAAAAAGGGTCTATGATCCTTTCCTAATCAACCATCCTAAAACCTATGTAAAGACCAACCAGGCAAGTTCTAGATCCTCTACGCAGTATTGAACTAGGTATGGACCTTGCTCACTCATGGTACATGTCTTGCATTCATTCTACATGTCTTGTTTATACATGGATAACAAGAAATACTCATGCTAATACACTAAATGAAACAAAAAGATCCATAAAAATCATGTTTTGCAATCAACAAGTACATAGCTAACCATCAAAATTTTTAAATAGGGTCAATTTTTCAAAACATAAAAACTAGTGCAATTTATTGGTTGAGTACTCCTAAGCTACTTTCTAATTAAACAAGAACACAAAAATAAAATCCTAAATATGTTGATTCTAATAGATAGCATGCGCGAGGCAAAAGAAACACGGTAAGAAAAACCCTCGAACAAATTCAAGAAAATCCCAAAAATGCAAGTACATCCACTCCCCTTTTAAAATGCATGCTTCGTCCCCGAAGAATAGAATATAAAGCATGAGGAAGAAAACATGTCTCTGGCTACTCAAACTTCACCATCCATGGGTTGCCTCCCCTGCAACGCCTGATTTAACATTGCGGCACGATGTAAGTCTCTTGACTACTCAGACTTTGCCAAGGAACTCGGACTCATCCTCGATTGTTGAGACCACTTTGTACTCCTTTGGTTGCTTCATTGACCGGCAGACATTAAAGGTGACCTCTTCTTTGTTGAGTCTGAATTTTAATTGGCCATCCTCCACATCTACTGAAGCCCTCCCCGTGGCAAGGAATGGTTGCCAGAAAATGATAGGGACCCCAAAATCAACCTTGCAATCAAGGATCACGAAGTCCGCTGGGAATATGAATTTGTCCACTTTAACAAGCACATCAACTAGGATCCCCACAGGATTTTTCACAGTTCGTTTAGCTATTAGTAGCCGTATAGTAGTCAGTGTGAGGGCTCCCAAGTCCAACTGCTTAAACACAGCTAACGGCATCAGATTGATGCTTGCTCCCAAGTCGCAGAGTGTCCTTGCGAATTCAACATCACCAATTGTACATGGAATGGTGAACGCACCTGGATCTTCCTTACTCTAGGAAAGGACCTATGAAGCTATAGTGCTAATATGATGCACGTTATCCATAGGCTCATAGATTACGGACCTCTTCTTAATAACAAGGTCCTTCATAAACTTGGTGTATCCCGGCATCTGTTCCAATGCCTCGACCAATTGTATGTTTACAAATAATTGGTTTAGCATTGAAAGGAATTTCTAAAACTTACCATTCTACACCTTCTTCTTTATTCATTGAGGGAATGGTGGCGGTGGTCGTGGAATAGTCTTATAAATCTGTGTGTCCCCTTGATTCTCTCCTTATTCAGACTCAGGTCCCTTCTCGACAACTGGAGCGTCAGTCAACTCAGCATCCTCATCATGCTCATGCTCAGTAACCTCTTCCTCATCATTAATTATGCTTTATTTCTTCCTTTGAAGCTCAACTACAACCAGCAGAGGGGGATCAACCGTGGTTTTTTAACTCCTAGTCATCACAGCCATACCATCATCCTTCAATTTTTGGACTGTTTTGCTAGGTAGTGTACCCTTTTGCCTAAGGTTAATGGATGCTGACAGTTGCCCCAGATGTTGTTCAATCTGCTTGATAGTTGCAACATGTGACTCAACTCTCTGACCCATGCTTGATAGATCCCCACGGATGTCTTTCAGCTGATCATTTGTGGATCTAACCTTCTTTAGCATCTCAGCCATCATGCTCTCCAACTTTGACTTTCCAGCCTCCCCCTCACATGCATTCAGAGGCATGTACAATCCTACTCTGTCATTGTGGTAACCGTCATTCCTTCTCCATTCTCCCTCGCGCTCACGACCTGAACTTCTGTCTCTGTAGCCATTCCGACAATAATTGTCTTTGTATTGGTTCCGACCTTGGTTTCCAAAACCTTAGCTCCAAGTGTCTTGACCAGACCCCTATGTGTTGGCTCAAAAACCCGCCACCTGATTGTCCAAGAAGTTTTCCTCCTCCTCAGAATCTTAGTGCTTAGGCCTTGGTTCCTGTCCCTATGTCTCCAATGTATTAACTTTTCTGGCTCCAGCTCCCATGATATGCTTCATGAAAAGGTCTAATGATGTGCGCATATGGTCCAATTCCTAGTCACGTTCTTCCTCCTTCCTTCGTTGGTCTGCAGTCAAACCAACAGCATATGTACCAGTCGCCGCTTCCGCTTCCTGGGTATGCCATGCTCTATTCATTTTTGTTACTCTATCTAGAATAGTGGCAGCTTTCTCCCAAGTATGGCTCATTAGTGCTCCTCCCGTCACTGTGTATGCTATAGCTTTAATATTGTTATTTAGTGATCTATAGAAAATCTCCAATAGACCGTTATTAGGAATTTTGTGGTTTGAGCACTTGGTCAACTTCTTCTTGAATCTCAACCAGGTTTCATGAACTGCCTCTATCTTCAGTTGTCGAAAATTATATATTTCATTCTTAAGGTGCAGCATCATGGAGGGCGGAAAGAATCTCTCTAGAAAAGCTTGTTTGAGCTCCCTCCATTTGGTAATGGAGTCATTGTGCAACTTCGATAACCATAAAGTGTCCTCCCCAGACAGAGAGAAGGGGAAGAGTCTTAGCCTTATTGTGTCCTGGCTGACTCCGGGCAACCTATACACCTTGCATATTCCAATAAAGTTCATTAAGTGCAGATTGACATCATCATCTGCGCGACCACTAAACACCTCCTTCGTGTTCAATAATTGTATCATGGTGCTAGTGATGTAAAATTTTGCCCCAACAGGCAAAGGTCGTGGTATAATAGCTCCAGTTGACCTGACTTCATCAATGTCCTGGTCATCCTCATCAAAGAATTGAGAGGCATATTTTTGGCCTCATTTCTCCTTATGTGGAGACCAGCATTGACAACCTCGTCTCGAGCATCATCGGCTTCCTAAAGTGTAGCCTTGCCAAGCTAGCTCGGCTATCCTTGCTTCTTCAGCAAGACGGGCATCTCTCTGTTCTTGGTTCTCCATCCTTATCAATTTTCTTTCAAGTTCAAGATCCAAAGGAATCATGGGGTTTCCACACCATTGAGTACTTCGCATTCACCAAGAGACAACCTGTGGATGTCCAAAAATAAAAAAGAAAACATAATTAAGGAAATAAGAACAAAAAATTAAATACATGCAATTAATCTAATCTTAGCCGTATTCCCCAAAAATGGCGTCACTTTGTGATAACGCTCAAACTCACACTTTCTAACAAAGTATGATGTGGACGTTGTCAATAAAAAACCAACAAAGAGGTTGGGGTCGAACCCACAGGGAATAAAGTAAGATCTAGATTAATGTCGGTACTTAAACTTATTGGTAAGTTATCTCCAAATTGGGGGGTTTAAAGAAAAATAACATTAAAATAAGATCGTAATTGTGGTTGTTATCAAGATTTGCAAATAAATAGGGTAAGTGTTCCCCATTCGTTCATAACTACTTCGGGTATACACACGTGATCAATTCCAATGCTTACTTAAAGAACTGATAACTAGGGTTCATTCAAACGACTGGTCTTTTCCTATTGGATGACTATACTCAATCACCGGGTTAGGTCTCATGAGCGATTTCTTTTTAACCTTTATCAATATATTCTAAAGTAACTTTCCTGCGACCGCAACTCAAGTCATACAATGATCATAAAAATTAAGGCTTTGTTGTAATTCTCTTTTCCTAATCGCTACTTCTCTAGGTTCAAGCAAGTAAAGAATTTGGGCAAGTACTAACATTGCGCACCGTTAAAAAATGTTTAAAGATGAAGAGAATACAATACAAGCATTTAGCATTGGTTTTGAATCACTTTGTGTAACCCTATTTTGTTAATCCATCATGGATCCCACAATCCTAGTTGTGGAGGTTTAAGCCTCTTATGATTACAAGATTATAATTAGCATTCATAGACAAACAAATAATTAAATACTTACAACAATAATTGAAAGAAAACCTGCTTTGAATATCAATGAACAAACTCAAGAACAATTGATAAAATCAAATGTTGATCCCAAGAATTGCTCTCCAAAACTTGATAAGAAATCACAAATAAAACTTTTCTCAAGGTAATCAGACGTCTACTACCTTCTCTCTATGTTACTCTACTAAAATAAAACATAAAAGGTATTAATATAGACATTAGAAACCTTTCCTAAGCTAATAGAGAAATCTCCATATTTGGAGCCAGCTCGACTTATGACTGATCATATGACCCGTAACAGGATTGTAGGGGTCGTACCTACCTCTCCTACATTACTTGGTTGATGTTGATTTTACTAAGTGTTGGTAGTTGGTACGCCTCGTACGAAAGTCCTACGAGTCGTACAATCCATTGGGTTGGCCCTAAGAAGTTTTCTGTGAATGTTGTGGTACACCTCGTACCTTCCTCCTACGACTCATACTTTCTTGTTGAATCTGGAGTTGTGCCAAGTCTTTAAGAATCACATAAACTCTCCACGGCTCATGGTACGGGTCATAAGTAGATGTTATGATCTGTGGGTTCCACCCGTACCAAGAGACTGCCTTGTGCAATTTTTCTCTGAAGATTTTCACCACTCCAGTTACGGATCGTACTGAGAGTCGTACTTTGCCTTCGCCTTGTTTCAGCCTTCTGAGTTTTTCCACGAGTCTCAGTACGACTCGGACAATCAAGGTATGGCTCATACTGAGATTGGTACTTGACTGATTTTATGCACTTTCATGCATTTTTTGCACGTTTTTGCTCAACACCTATTTTCGCTGGAAAAAAAAGTAAAAGCACCTCATATCCATATAAACATATCAAAGTCCATGTTATTTTCTTAGTTTTAAGTGTAAAAGTGTTGTAAACTTACAGCACATCAGAGCGCAGAACCACTTCTTCTGAACCTTCTCCTTCCAGGTATTCTGCACATAACCAAATGAAGGCCTGCATTTCATGCCTTTGGGCCTGCATTTCGCAGGTCTAGCGCCGATGTGTGGATGTTGAGCATCTTTTTCTTCTAGGTATTTTGGTAGGCACGGGTGCTGGACATGCGTTTCGCGCATTAGTACCTGCGTTTCACAGGTCTAGCGTGGGGTTCTCAATTTTACTCCTTTCACTTTTTGCCACATTCCACACCTATTCTGCTCCTGCACAATCAAAGACAACACAAGCGTAAAGTAAAAAATAAACAAAGGAAAAAGAAATGTAAAAGCACTTGGGTTGCCTCCAAAAAAGCACCTTAGTTAATGTTGCAGCTCAACGCGGCTTCAATCTTCATCACTTTTCTCTCCACTTTGAGCTTTTGAATTGCACCTCTAGTTTATTTTCCATCCTTCTACTTTGCTTAAGGGGTGGTGGTGTAAAAATCAAGGTGCCAAGCAATGAATGTTGCCTCTTATATTTCTTGGCCCTTAAGGAGGGATGTGTTATGGCCTTGTCAGCATGGCATACTTTAACATGAAGCCACCTTGATCTTCCTCTTCAACTTCCTCCATCGACTTGGTTACCTCAATTTTCATATCATCAACCAAGTTCAATGTTGAAAAATAATTGGACGGTGGTTTAAGTCGCTCCATTCTCAAGCATGCTTCTTGCTTGACATCCTCCTTCTCAAGTGCACTAGAGTCCTCAAAAATAATTTGATGGATTTCTCTTTGGAGCTCTAGTGTCACTTCCTCACTTCAGCATCTTGCATTGTAGTTAGGTTGGTTGGTTTGGCAATTTGTTTTGACCTCTTCAAAATCCACCTTAACCCCTTCTTCACCATCATGTTGAGCTTCCTCCCACGAATCAAGTTGGACTAGGTCCCATTATTCACTCCTTCTTGTTATGCTTCTCAATATATTCTTCACTTCTTCTTTTAGATAACTATAGTTTTCTTCTTGATGAGTCGATAATTCCATGGTTATTGAGGAGTTGGCTTCCTTCTCCACATTAGACTCCCGCTCCAAAAATGCTTGGAGCATGGATTCCATGCGGTCACATGTAGTGCTTCTTCCCTCACATGCCATAGCATCATTCCTTTCAAGCTTAAGAGCACAACAATCATTTCTATCAAGGAAACTATATCAAGAAGTGAACTCATTGGTATAACCACCCCAATGTCTACCATGACCACCACATAACGTGCATCATGTGTTCATCCAGAAGGANCTCATTGGTATAACCACCCCAATGTCTACCATGACCACCACATAACGTGCATCTATACCCATCATAGGAGAAAGAAGGTGCACTCATCTCTCCTCTAGGGGAATATTTGCAAGTTTACCAAAAGTGTGGTCCTCCACAATAGGGACATGGATCATCACAATAAGGGTTGAAACCACTAAACCTTCTTTCATTCCATGATGCTATAATACAAATATAAATTAACAAAAATAAAAATAAAACAAGATGCAAAACAAGTTTGAACCAATAAATAACTAATGGCTATCACAACTCAATTCCCCAGCAATGGCATCATCTTTTATAACGTCTAAATCCACTCCTCGCGAGGAGAGAGTGTAAATGGTCATTGGCAAAATAAATATATATGACAGTTGTCGGGGTATAATCCCACAATGAATTGAGTCGGTAATCCAAAAATTATAAACTAATTCAAACTAGAATACATCGTTGTTCAACATTTAGAAAGTAAAAATGAGGGGATGGAAAACAATATCAAATTCTAATTTAGAACTAAGTGGGGGGAATTCCGGTTGTTGAAATCACAAGTGAGATAGCTAGGGGTATGCTATTGATGGGCTAACAACTAAAATGGAATTTACTTCATTGCCTTAGATTAAAATTTAGCATAGATTATAGTGGATAAAGCATATTCCCTCATTTCTCAACTGCAAGAATGTTTATGCTTTGGGTTTTCTCAAACTCCAAGGCCCTATTCAAATTATCAACCACAACAGCTTGAGGAAGGAACAAGTTATCTTTATTCTTGAACCATCAATGGAGTGGGAATGTAGGTTTTGACTATCTCTAGCTCAACCCCATACATCAACACTCAAAATCCTCCCTATTATTTTCTCACTCAATTCTCACCCTTCTTCTAAAGCAAGAGCAAGAAAGTAAATAAAATTAATGTTTGAAACCATCAATTTTTATAATTAAAACTTGAATAAAATAATAGATCTATACTTGTAATTATAATCCAAGAGCAATTAATCAATACCAATTCAAGTTTACAAACCCACCATACATACACCCCTAGCTAGCAAATTAGCTACTCAGAGAGAGAGAGAAAATACCAAGAGGAATTCCCTCAAAATTCATCATAATGCTTCACAAGGTCTTACAACAATTGTGGAATTCACCCAAAATGGGTTTTAAAAAAAAAGAAGAAAAGCAAATTCTATCACTACAATTCTATGGTGTTTTTTCTTCTCTCTAGAATTGAATGTGTTGTGGTGTGTGGTGTACAATGAGGGTCATAAATATTTGTACTTTCTTGTGTATAACTTTTCCCAATTTTCCTTGGAGGTTTCTAGGAGCTTTGGGACCCTTTTTGGACATTTTTGCCCTTCTATTAGTGAAATGGGTCACTTGCCCTTCTAACTCTATTTAGCAGGTGCCAACCTGCAAAGTACCGGTGCCAACCTGCAAAGCATCGGTGAATAGTTGGTGCCAACCTGTGAAGCACCAGTGAATAGCCGGTGCAAACAATCCCACCTGTGTTTCACCTACGTTTCACAAGTCTAGATTTGCGTTTCCCAGTTAAAAATATGTCTTTAGCAGCTCTTTTTGAGTTTAAATCTTCCATTATCTTTGTCTCCTTCAAATGCCTACATAGATAATAAAAGGGGCATAAAACCTTCCTAAATAAGTTGAAAATCAAGCAAAAGATCATGCTTAAAAGCCGAATGAGTTGGTAAATTACCAACTCATCAGAAATAACAGTTGTTTAAGTGCCTCTGAAGACATATTTTGCTGCCTCTGAGTGACACAAATGGACAGAAAATTTGTCAAGTGCTGCTGAGGATCTTCATATTCTTTTCTTGAGAACAATCCCTTATAATGTAGTATGGTCGCGCCGCGCACGCTTTGTCGCTGCGCATTCTCAATTTTCTTTCTTTTTTTACATGTCCAATTGATCCTTGAACTCCAAAATCAGTCTTGATTACTGTTCTTGGACCTCTACTCATACTTTGAAACTCCAAAGCAGTCATTTTAACTCCAAATGCACTCATTAGCTCAAACATCTTCCTTACACAAAGAAACACATGTAATAAGAATGAAATGATTATAATTGAAATCAAATGACAATAAAAGAACACATATAAGGACTAAATATCGGCTGAATATCACTCATTTTAAATAATTTGAACTATTGGAAAATTTGCAAGCAATACAGTTTATGTTTTATTTTTGTTCACCGACATGATTTTTTTTGTTGCTACTTTAGATATCTAAAAAGTTTTTTTAAGACTCATAGGGAACAATTAACTTTCATACTAATACCAATAAAACTAGATAAAAATTGCTTATAATTAGGAGTGTTAAATATGGCTCAAAAATTGATGACCTATTCAGTTTATTTAATTTATGGGTTGGACACAAATAATTTCATATTGGACTAATTTTTAGCTCATCCAACATAATTCATTTTTAAAGAAAATTTTGACTTCCCACAACTACTTAAAACTATATATCATAATATATATATTTGAACTTTTTTTAATTTACTAATTATAACNATAAAACATAGTTGATTGGGATTTTTCATTATACATGATAATTTGTAGATTTTTAGACTTATTTTAAGGAAAATCTATTTTAATCCCTCATGGTGCATGGAAAAGATCCCCTCCAAAATAAGAACCACTACAACTCAGTTGTCGTCCCACCACCAATAGATTATGTTTTGAGTTTGAACATCGGGTTTGCAATCTTTGTGTTATACCCCATAAGTTCCTATCGTTTAATCGATGCGTTCGTACGTATGTCGAGGATTTTAGAGTACGACACATATGGAAAAAGTCTCAGGTAATGAACGTACGAGTACGGAGTCAAGCTAGAAGGAGGTCGGGGCCGGAGGCCGGGTGCACCGGGCGCCGCGCCGCGCCCGCCAGCCCGGCACCTTGAGCGGCGCGTATCACCCGACTCTTGGTGCTACGGGCAACGCGTATTGCCCCCTACCCACCGCCTTATATATATATATATATGTTTTAAGGGTTGAGTTTATTTCATTTGAAAATATATACCTCGGCCAAGAACAAAGAGAATACGTAAACTTCATCCAATTTTCATCAAATTATGCTATTAAACTCCGTCCAAATGCAAATTAACTTTGGGTAATAAGTTCTAGGCCTATGGGAAGCATCTCTACGGAGTTATTTCTTGAAAATTCGCTCGGTACATCGGAACCCCGCCGAGTAAATTTTATCGGAATTGCTCCAAATTGGATTCTAAATGGCCATAGGCAATAGGTAAGCATTTCTCCCTTCTAAACTCTCAAAAAATTGTGAGTTTTCGATTGAATTATACTTAATATTAATATCGAAAGATACCATCAGTTGCCGACTCCTACTATTGAAATAGCTTTATCCTCTCAGCACAAAGGCTGCTAGTGGATGGAATTGCTGGCTCTAGGTTGGAAACAGTTTGAGTGAATAAAAGTCAGCATTCGACGTATGTTAAGGCTTATTCCTTCAAAAAGTTATTCTCGTCGTATAATGATACGACCTATGTTTTTGAACGTAGATAACGATCCCATGTGTTGTATTAGTTGCTGCGTGTAGATAATGCTTATAGATGTTGTGGTTAGCTATTAGAAAACGTATTGAGAATAGATTACAGTATACCTCATCGAAAAAGAGTATGTTAGGTGTGAACCACACTAGAAGCGTCATAGTAAGCCCTTTGTTCTTCTGTTCACTATGTTAGTAGGATTTTGATGTTTTTCTGTCATGCCAAGGCCATAGAAGCTTAGGGTTAGCTGTTGGGCCTGATTTGGTAAGTTGGACAGCATCGGGCACAAACGGGCAATATGACTTTCAGTTTGACGCTCGTATAGAAAGTAAAGCTCGCCCAGAGGCCGTTGGCGTACCTTCACGCCTCCAGGGAAAGAATTTGAATAGGATGGTCCTACCCTAGGGTCAACAGCACCAGGGTTGCCCCGGTGAAATGAGTGACAGACTGCCATCTAGTTAGCTACTGCCCGTGATGGTTAGTTTCAGTCGACTTAATGCTTCTCATGTAGGTTGCCCAGGAAGTTATCCCAGTTGTACGATTCACATAGACCCATGGGTACACTACGGAGGGAACCTTATCAATAGTTGAATGCGGGGCCAATGCCTCAGCTTGTTCTTATCAGATACTCAGGTACAGGTTGCCGTGAGTGGTACAGGTTGCCGTGAGTGGCTAAGTCTAGACAGACTTACCTATGAAGTTAAGAATCATCCAGCAAAGACATAGGGAATCTGGACAAACCAAGTTAAGGTCTCAGGGACTAGAACCATGTTAGTGCAATATTACCTTCAGGTTAAGAATTATAGTAAGTTGTTTGTGAAAGGTTAGGGGATGACTGCTCAGGAGCATGTCCGATTAGTAGCAGCCCTATAATTTTTTTAAGCAAAGGAACTAAATAGTTGGTTGTCCCCAACCTTACAGTTCACTTATGAGCTATCATTGTCCTAGCATGACATTCAGAGTATCGTCTAGGCCACTCTAGATCTTTCCCTATCCGTTCTAGATCATTAGAGATTATGATCACTACCAAGACCCTCTAATCAGGTGTAGGCACACGGAGTGTGCCTGTTGGCAGTCATACAGACTATTCTAGGGGCGAGTAGCGGTCGCGTTAGGCCTTAAGAGCCAGATATGCCTTTTGAGTGGCAAGTTTGAGATCAGACTGCAGTATATTGGTTGGGATTAACCCCGCCTACGATAGCCTTCCATTGACCAACTTCAAGGTTGCTAACTGTGTCATCACCTACGGGACTATTGATCGCTCAGAGGAGCTATATGATAATGTTATCTCCTACGGGGCTATTGATCGCTGCAAGGAGCTATATAATTTTCGACGAGACCATATTTAGGCCTAGGCCACAGTTACATCCATCCACGTATGGACCTCTTTTATGTTATATCGGCATCACTGACCCTCGTCAAGCCTTATGTGCCCAGGGTGCAGTTACAAGAGCCCATCGGGCTCAAACACAGTTACAGGAGTCCAGCAGGATTAGATGCGGACCTAGAATCCAAGTAGGTTGTCTATAGCACCAGTAGAATCATAGGAACCTGGATAGGGGTATATAGATTGAAGTGTACTTGTCAGGGCTTATGGGGGCCCCGGTAGGTTATTTCTGTGTTGCTTGTACCTTTCAGGCTTATGGGGGCCAGGTTAGGTTCTTGTTTGTACATTTGCTTGCTAGATATAGCCTATGAATGTATAGTTGTACAGTTTCAGCTCATATACGTGTGGTGATTTACTGGATGC
Source organism: Datura stramonium (assembly GCA_018107945.1). Taxonomy (NCBI): domain Eukaryota; kingdom Viridiplantae; phylum Streptophyta; class Magnoliopsida; order Solanales; family Solanaceae; genus Datura; species Datura stramonium. The sequence continues at coordinate 179,876 of JACEIK010002362.1, forward strand.
AGGTTATGAATGAGAAGGTTTACAGGTTATCTTCTGCTCCTTCTTGCTATTTACTTTCAGTTCTTTATCAGCATTTATTCAGCTTTCCATTACTGTCTTACATATTCGGTATATATTGTACTGACCGCCAACTATAGGGCGCTGCATACTTGCTTGCAGGTTTAGATAGACAGATTGTGAGACCTCCTAACAGTTATTCAGAGTCAGCAGTTTGGCCAGCTCCATTCATTCGGAGTTTTCAGGTTGTATAGATTTATCTATTTTTTATTTGTACAGCATTTAGGTAGGCCGGGATCCTGTCCCAACCAATATCTTTACTCCTAAAGGCTTGCAGACGATAGTATTTAGTTAGTTGGTTGTTATTGGTCATGTGGGGCCCATGTATATCTTATTTCATACGTTGGTCGTGTGGGGTCTAGTATAGCTACTTATTTTCCTTTTTATTATAACTAGACAGCATGGTGGTCTTATCGGTCCGCATAGGATCCCTATTAATGTTATGTTGGTTGGGTTAGCTGTTTTCTTTTACAGGTGCTGCGGTGGCCTTGTCAGCCCGAGGCTGTGTTTACAGCCGAGATATAGCAGTTTGTTTCTTTGATTTTGAGTCGCTAATAGGCACCAGAGGTGCCTATGCCCAGCCAGGTCAGCCCAGATTCCATTATGGCATTAGGTGTCAATCATGCCTCCCAAGGTGGGACGTAACACTTTGCCTAGGTCATCACCGAGTCCTATATTTCTATTTTCATTCTCGTTCCAATCGAGGTGCTCATTTGAGGATTTCCAATTGCGGATCCTCCATTTGTAGCCATGTTCGTTGGGAAAAGATCCCCTCCAGAACCATTATAACTCAGTTGTCGTCCCGCCACCAATTTGATAGTTTGTCTCTTCAATCCAATATATATTTTAATTCTGTTTTTAGTTTGAAAATCGGGTTTGAGATCCTTGCCCTGGTCATCAACGAGACCCTCTATTTTTGTTTTCGTTCTAATCGAGGTGCTCATTCCAGGATTTCTAATTGCAGATCCTCTTTTTGCTTTCTGATTTGTTGTTCATATTTCAAACAACCTTTATAACTATTGATCAGGTTCACATGGAGCTATAGCGAATTTGTATCAAAATTGTTTTAAATTTGTATAATAATTAAAAGTTGAATTGTATGAAAACTATATTTTAATATTTGAATATTGTTATAGTTGTATTAAATTTGTATGAATATTGTATGAAAATAGTATACAATATTGTTTTAGTTGTATTAAATTTTCAGACATCAACATGAACTTTACACAAATTTATAGATGGATATACATATTTCATACATAATCTGTACAAATTTTATACACAAAATTTAATTTTTTCAGAAATCTTACATGAACTTTATATGAAATTTATACAGTTAAATGCATTTCTTATATAATTTTTATGCACAAAATTGTGACTGAAATTCTAAGCTTTGAGCAAGATGTATATATTTCATACAAATTCTATACAGTTTTTGTACATGAAAATTGTGAGCAAAATTATAAGTCTTGAGCAAGATATACATATTTCATACTGATATCATATAATTTTCATACACGATATTTCTTGTATGTGTCATAAATAACTCATGTTATATTTTGTAAATTGAAAATTTTTGCAATGTTTTGTAATATTGGGTCCTAATTATGTACATATAGGAATTTTTACCTTTTCAAAGTGATCTCTGTTTTAACTCAATACTAGCTCAATTCTAACTCATTTTTTAAAATATACTTTAATTAAGATTTACTGCTTGAACTTTACTTTGATTTTTTTAATGTATTTACTTTTCTTGTATCGTGTATCTGTATGTTTGATATTATACAGTTTCACGATATCAAATTAACACATTTGTCTAATAGCGCAAATAATAATCATTATTTAATTACCTAATAAGTTTTCAATACTTCTTAAAAGCTTTAAAAATAAATGTAAATTTTGAATGAATTATAACGGAGGATAATTTTGAAACAAAAACAAACGTACATAGGTAAATGTAGATCTCTTTCTGAAATATTTTAATTTATAAAATTCATTGTGTTAATATTTTGACCGAGTTGATAGCTACCCATTTCATATTGAAGCTTAGCCTGAATTAAGGACTTATACAAGATGAAATGATAAGAACAAGAATATTAGTGATCAAAAAATATAATGAGTGTGATTTTAATTTATTTTCAATAAAAGAAGGTAAATTTGAATATTTTCTTGTGTATAAAGGTATCATATTTGTTATATTGCTTTATTCAAAATGAGTAAGATGATTGCTTAACAACTCATTTATTAGAAGCGAAAAAATATTCTTTTTAACTAGCACATCACTTTTTAATTAGCATTCAGAAACCCTTAAAATAGAGTCAACTAATATTTCGGTCAATTTTAAACTAACTCATTTATTAACTTAATCTATTTTAATCCGTCTAAATTCAACTCAATCCACACATTTGACACCACTAGTCACAATGAAAGCTTGTTATACAACAACTTAAAAAAACAAGCGGAGGAGCGATAACACTTTATTCAAAATTTGCTAATATTGGCAAAATATTGAATATAACTTAAATAGAAAAATAGAAAATCATTTACCAAATGCAAGTCATACCTTGCATAGAACATGGGGTGATTTGCACAACTATAATTTTTTGATGTCGCCGTTTAAATTTAAATCCCATTAAGAAAAGTCTTGAAAAAATAGCCTCCACAGTAGAAATTGGAAGCATGCTTCTCGTGGTTGTCAGAATGATTTATGGTAATTTGTGAGGATTTCTAGGCAAAATATTGGCGATCCCAAGAAATTTTCTTATTTTTAATATTGGTCAATTCTTTCCTTAACTGCAATTATGGTGATCCGTTAGGGTTTATGGTTAAATCCTAATGGGTCGACTTAAATTTTTCAGCATTTATGGCTGAAATCATGGCAACTTTTCATCACCATAACATATTGGGTAAAAATTAATTCAAATAATTTTAAATTAGATATACAACTTTCTAATAGCAATCCCAACAATTTTGAATAGTAAGTTCATTCTAAACCTTCAAAAACTAATAGATCCACTTTGTTTTTTTCAAAAAGTTATTTTTTGTAAACTTTACAAAATCCAACAATGATGTTTTCAATTTTCTTCAAACAAGTTGAACCATATTATTAAGGATAGACAATATAAGCTCAATGAAATATTACCCACTCAATTTCAACCGCGAATAAGCAATGGAAGGAGAAAAGATGAGGAGAAATAAGAAGGCAGTGGAGGAGAAGTTTTCGTGAAAGTCTTTTTATTGAAGAAAACTTGCATATATAGCTAGTTAAGTTAAGTAATTGTAATTAGTAGGAAAAATCTAGTTAGTTTATAGTTTGTTAGTCGATTAGTTAGTTATAAATAGGAGCAGTTATTGTATTAGAGTTAGAGCTGTGAAAATTTTTGATTTTTCATCTAAAGGAGGTCTTCTTCTCCATTTCTCTGTGATCTCTTTTTACTCTTGCTTTGCTTAACTTCAATGGATGAGTTTCTCATCATAGTATTAGAGAAGTATCCATATTAGCCATGTTGGGACCTCAAACTAAATTGTTCATGCTGAAGATGTTCAGCCCAAGGTGTAAGTGGGGTATTGGAAAATGAAAAAAGTTCCATAGTGTTTAATGAGAGGGTGATCTCCTTATATGGACTTGGGGAATCCTACCCTTATGAGATAGAGTTTGGAGTTGAATTAAATCTAAAATTCATTTCTTTACATGGTATCAAATCTAGAAGGTTAAGATCGCATGCGCAGTCAATCCATGATTTAGTGTTGCATGTATTGATCAAGGTGAAAATTTGATTCAAAAGGTGATTACTCACCTTTTAGGGTTGCGATTTGGGGAAATCCTTTGGAAAATCTGAGTGAATCTCAATAGCTTTCAGTTTGCTTGCAACCACACACTGAATTTTGAGTGTCATGAGGACAAATTCAATAGAATCGACTAGCACTAATGGAATAGTACAACCAACTGCTCAGTTTGTAAGCTCAGTTGATCATAATCATCTTTTTTACATTCATCCTTCGTACACTCAAGGTGCAGTTCTCATTTCTGTTTAGCTTGTAGGTTCTGAAAATTATAAGATTTGGAGCAACTGTATGCGTTTAATTTTGCTTGAAAAGAACAAATTAGACTTTGTGCTCGATACTTTTCGCAAGCACATGTATGCTTCTAGTCTACGTGAACTACTAGAAAGGTGTAATGCAACAGTGCTAGCATGGATAATGAACACTATTTCTACGAAGTTAATTAGCAGTGTTGTACATGTTTCCGATGCTCATGGAATTTGAAAATATCTGAATGAGAGATTTGATAAAATTTATGCCTCTAAGTCTTCCTATCTTCACAAGAAAATTGCTACACTTAGAGAGTTTCTTCTGTCTCTATGTACTTCTCTAGACTCAAGGAGTTATGGAATGAGTATGAAGCCCTAGAACCTCTTCCTTCATGTACATGTCCTGAATCTAAGAAATACTCAGGACATTTCCTAAATCAAAAATTATGATAATTTCTCATAGGATTAAATAATTCATTTGAGCAAGCTAGGAGTCTAGTGCTTCTGATGAGTCTTGTTCCCAACACTAATTAGGCTTATATAATGATTATCAATGTTGAAAGTCAAAGGTTAACTATGCATGTGACCAACTTTGACTGATATATAGATACTGGAGATCATATTGCCCTGATGAGAAATATGGTGCAAGGCAGGTCCAGGAACAACTCTAGAGGGAGTTACTCTAGTGGAGGTAACTACTCAGGTAGAGGAAGCTACTCCGGCAAAGGTAACCACTAAGGTGGAGATAGTTACTCAGGTGGAGGATGCTACTCTACGAAGGTACATCTTATGTGTGACTACTATCACTGTAAGGTACACACTAAGAGAAATTACTTTAAAATGTATGGTTACCCTGTTGATTTCAAGCATAAAAATAAAGGTAAAGAAGGTAGAGTTCCTCCAAATTATGTTAACAAGACTACTGCAAGGTCAGAAAGTGATGCAGATTCTCAGGGAAACCCACCTGCACCTCTTGGGAAACTTCATTACCATCCACAACTCCATACTTTACACTAGAACAATATACCCTGATCATGCAAATGTTGAAAGGGAGGGAGTTAGAATCAGTGGCTAATGCGGCATTAGTTGGAACGGCAGGTATTGTATCTGCCCTGATGACTAATCTAGTTAACTATAACTGGATAGTACACATTGGTGCCTCTTATCATATGGTGTATAATATAAATCTACTAGACCAGTATAGATAACTAACAAAGCTTAATAAGAATAAAGTTAATCTACCAACTAGAGGGCAAGTTTCTATTGCACATAATGGTGAATCTTCAAGAACAAGACAGTTGATTATGTGTTATACTTCCTAGAGTTTAGATATAATATTCTCTCAGTCTATCAGGTCATTAAGGACTTGGATTCTATGGTAGCCTTCTTTTTTGGTCTTTGTGTGTTTCAGGAACCCTCGGGTGGAAAGGTGTTGGGATTGGTAGAGAAGAGCACGGGATTTACATCTTGAAGTTGATGCAGTGCAGGCTGAAAATATTGACACCAAGTTTGTACCTGTACATTCTATTTTGAAGAATGTGTCTAGTATTAGTGATAAAGACTGTAGTGATAAGGATTGTAGTTTGACTTCTTGTAAGATTGCATCTATTGTAGTTGTTCATAGCTCAGTGAGGCATAGAAGACTAGGACATGTTCTTTTGAAAGTGTTACAGAATATAGATGCTTGGAATATTGCTAGTACTAACATAAAGGATCATTGTTATGTTGTTTGTCATGTTGCTAACCAAACCAAATTATCCTTTCCTTTTAGTAATACATGTACTTCTAAACCATTTGATCTTTTACATACTGATGTGTGGTGTCCCTATAAAGTTTCAGCTCATAGTGGTAAAAGGTACTTTTTGACACTTGTAGATGATCATTCCAGTATACTTGGATTCTTTTGATGAATTCAAAGGCTGAGTCTGAAGTAATATTAAAAATCTTTGGGGTGATGATCAAGACTCAATTTAGTGCCATGATAAAATGCTTAAGGAGTGATAATGGTACTGAGTTTTACAATGAGCAAATTAGTGTTTTGCTGACAGATTTTGGTGTAGCCCATCAAAGCTCCTACGTATATACTCCTTGGCAGAATGGATTATCTGAAAGTAGGCACAGGTCCATACTTAATATAGCTAGGGCATTGATATTCTAGGCCTTTGTCCCCTTAAAATTCTTGGGAGAGTGTGTTACTACAGATGTATATCTGTTGAGTAGACTCCCTACTGTGTTGCTGAAAGCGAAGTCGCCTTTTGAGAAGTTATATCATCATTCTCCATCTCTGCAACTCTTAAGGTTGTTTGGTAGTCTATGTTATGCTACTAACATGAGAAAGCGGGACAAGTTCAGTCGTAGAGCATTCTTGGATGAATGTTCATCTGGGATACTCTTCCTTTCAGAAACGTTACAAAGTTAATTGTTTGATAAATCTATTCCAGGGAAAGACGTATTACCATGGTCAACACGGGTGCAAATTGCAATGGATTCAGCCAGAGGTCTTGAGTACATACGTAGTCTATGTTATGCTACTAACATGAGAAAGCGGGACAAGTTCAGTCGTAGAGCATTCTTGGATGAATGTTCATCTGGGATACTCTTCCTTTCAGAAACGTTACAAAGTTAATTGTTTGATAAATCTATTCCAGGGAAAGACGTATTACCATGGTCAACACGGGTGCAACAGAAATGATTCAGCCAGAGGTCTTGAGTACACAAGCACACCGTCCCCCTCTTATATCATTTGGAGTCTAATGGTTTTGTCATTAGACACCGTGTTTAGGGAAGATATATTTTCTTTCAACAATTTGCTATCAGGTTCATCTTACTTATTTTCAGTACTAGAGTACTTAAGCTCAGATGATGTTGTGTCACTCCCACAACTTCCCTGCATTTCTCCAATAGTTAATTTCATATAGGATGTCCCAGCATCCCTGGTGGGCTTAGTTTCCTCTCCTGCTCTTCTCCTCTTGTCTCAATCTATTGCTCTTAAGAGATCTTCTCCTGAAAAATGTTAGGGCTTACTGCCTGGATGAAAGATTATGTTGTAGGTTCAAACATCTATTTTTTCCTTATCCAAGCCCCTCCTATGTGTGTTATAATCAGTTGTACCCCGAGTACATATTATACCCCCGGAGCTCAAAGATCGTAACCGTGAGTTGAAAAGGAGAAAAAAATGGAAATTTTTTTTGTTGTAGCTCAGATTTGAGTCGCCTCACTACTGCGGAGGACAACCCGCGTAGCCAATGTGACTCGTGGGGAAGGAAAAATAGCTGGGAAAAGGGAAGATGGGCAAGTGTACTGACGGAGTCCCCACGAGTCATTGTCGGCCTTAACAATTGGGTGGGTGAGTCGTTGGCAAGCTTGGAGGCCAAAGTTTGAAAGTAACATTGTACTAATGAGTGATGACTACTCTAGCCGTGTGGTCACCCCTAATGAGTCGTGAAGTGACCCGTTACGAGCCCTGAGAAAAGATGATGTAGTGCACTTGACGATCGACATAACGAATCGTTCCTTCCAGCCGATGAGTCGCTTCTGCCGCCCATTAGGACCACCTCGGCGCTATTTTTCTCGTAAATTAGAAGGGTCTTTTCATAATTCCTAAGTTCCTAAAGTCTAAACTACGATATTTTGGGGTATTAATAATGACCTTATGGGGTTAAGTTCGTATTACCCATTTTCTCATCCATGCATGCAAAGTAGGAGAGATTGGGAGGGTGACTAAGCTAGAAATCTTCAATTTCTTTCTCAAACTTCTTTGGGAATTCAACTGAAAGTAAGATTCAAATTCTCCATCGCATAGGTTAAGAATGGGTGCTTACCACACCCATCCCCATTCTCTATTAATTTATGAAATTTATCAAAATCTTAAGGGGTTTTGAATTCGATTTGGTGAAGATCTAATGATTTACTAGTGGGATTTTTATGATTTACATCATATTTTGGTGGATTTTGATCGTATTTTACAATTTATTTTACTTCATAAAATTATTGATTTCTAAATTTACCAAATTAAACCTAATTATGCATGATCTAAGATAAATGATTTAAGATCTACTCTTCTATTGTTTATATTTACAAACAAGAAGATTTAATTTGAAAATATGAATTTATTCAATTACCCATCATGATTTGATGATTTACAAGTTATATGTATGATCTTTACAAGTATGCATGAACCCTATGACTTATAAGTTATGTTTTGGCCGACTCCCGGTCTTGATTCATGGATAGCTCACGATTTACAAGTATGTTTATGATTATCATGATTTTAACTAGCCTATGAACTCATGAATGTTATACTATGATCACTATATATGTTTTGGGAGTAGTATCGAACACCGAGTAGGTCTTGTGACCTAGGTCTCGCCTCGACTCATAAACTACGTCCCACCGAGGTATGTTGGGACTTTCCCTCAGGATCCGTCCCCTGGCCCATTTGGCCCCTTATCATGTAGGACGCGCCATGATTCTACCCCTTGTCAAGGTATCTAACACCCTCCCCGACTAGGTCACAAGCCTAAGCCATGTGTGCTCATATGGAGTTTGTTTCGTTGGGTTATAATCCTCACTGTTCCGTCATGATTTTTGCATGTTTATGATTGCCGTATGTTGGCTCAAGAAATATTCATTTGGCTCCTCTCATGTTTATGATTACGATTGTATTACTGATGCTTTGAAAACCTCGAGCCTTTTTATATGTTATGTTACAACATTTGGCGATACGAGCATGATGTCCTACTCTTATGATGTCTTATGAGCTTTTACATATTTAAATGTCCGTTTTACTTAGCCTCGCATACTTCTGTGACATTCCACGTGACTACCGTATACTTTCGATGTTGTATCATTTTATGATACAGATTCCTGGCTTCCTCAAAAGTTCATCCTCATCCTTGTGTCCATCCTGCATTGCCAAATATGGTGAGTCCTCGTGTTTCGAGGGACGTTTGACTAAGCATGTATGATGTTATATTTCAAAGATTTGGCCTGTTAGTTAGGGTATTGTCCCATCAACCCATCTTACATGTTAGAGGCTTTCATGCATGTAGTACTGTACTCGTATGTCTAAGTGATTCCGTTTTGTTATGACATGTCATGATTATGTTTACGTTTCCGCTATGTCTTGTGATTAGTCTTCCGCTTATAATGAATGAAGTAGAAGTGGCATGGTGTCATGGGTTGACGGTCTCTCTGGGTCTCTTGTCCCGTGTTATGATCCGTGTCTATGTTCGGGCCGTGACATTACATGGCTTTGGCTGCTTATTCAGCTATTCATGAGTCATGCACCTATGTTGAAGCTTGTCAAGACCCTTACTAGCTTGAAGCTATGCGAGCTGGGATTTTAGCTCTTGAGAGCACAACACAGGCCCATTATTGACTTCCTGCAAGACAAGGTTCTTATATGTTGCAAATGGGTGCTCAAAGTCAAGTACAAATCTAATGGAGATGTTAAAATATGTGGCAATAGACTAATAGTCGAGGGCTACAATCTGTAAGAAGGACTAGATTACAAGAATACATTCTCTCTTGTTGCTAATATGGTGATTGTAAGATCAACGGTTGCTTTGACTATTAGGTCAGGATGGTATGTGTTTCAAATGGATATGCACAATGCCTTCCTCCAGGATGATTTTCTAGAGGATGTCTGTATGCAAGTTCCTGACGACTTTGCAAGCCAGGGGTGTCAAAGTTCTATAAGCTGTATAAGTTTCTTTATGGACTTAAGCAGGCTCCCATACATTGAAACTGACTACGAGACTCTTGTTGATATGGGGTTCAAACAGTCTCATTTTGACTATTCTTTGTTCACTCAAAAGTTTGGCAGTGACTTATTAGTCATTCTCATCTATGTTGATGATCTGTTGATTACTGGAAGCAACCTAAAAGCTCATCAAGCAGGTCAGACATGTCTATAGGAGAGGTTCAAGATGATTAGGAGAAATAAAATATTTTTGGGAATAGGAGTTATCAAGATCTGATAAGGGGATTCTTATATGTCAAAGGAAGTATGCACTTTAGCTCATTTCAGAGATAACTGTCAAGTAGCAAGCCAATATCTACACCCTTTGGAGTTCAATCATAAGCTCACAATTGTGGAATGTGATAAGTTTATGAGTAATGGCACAGAATCAATAGACAAGGAACTTGACTATAGAAGCACCTATCAAAAGCTAGTTGGTAGATTTCTATTTTTGACCATGCCAAGATCTGATAATATCTTTGTTGTTCAGGCCTTGAGTCAACATATGTATGCTCCTAAACAATCACACTGGGAAGATGGTTTGAGGGTAGAAAGATATATTAAAGGAACACCAGGTCTGGGGTTATTCATGTGTACCACCAAAGTCAACAATTGATTGCATATTGTGACCCAAATTACGCAACTTGTGTGGAAATCAAAATATCAGTTACAGGATACATTGTGAAGTTTGAAGATGCACTAGTTTCTTTTAAGGCTAAGTTCAAAAGCATTGCAGTCACTGGCTACAGAAGTCACTTGGCTGAATGGACTCTCAAAGAACTAAGGGTGAACATTGTGAAACCAACCTTGCTATACTGTGATAGCAAAGCTGCACTTAGATTGCAGCACATCCTATGTTCATGAGAGGACTAAACATTTTGACATTAATTTTCATTTTGTTAGGGAGAAAATTCAAGAAGGGAAGATATAGACACAACAATGAAAATAATGAGCAGCCAGCAGACGGCTTTACCAAGGTTCTCTGCAAACTACAACATGATCATCTATTAGCCAGCTGGAAATGAAGAATGTGTTTAAACTTCTCAGTTTAAGAGGGAGTATCGAAGACAGTTGGCATGTACAGTTGGTTGCTAACTAATTGTAATTACTAAGCAACTAACTAATGTAGTTAGTGGACTAATTGTAACTAACTAATGTAGTTAGTTATAAATAGAAGCAGTTATTATATTAGAGTTTGAGCTCATTTTTTATTTTCATATAAAGGAGGTCTTTCTCCATTTCTCTATGATCTCCTTTTGCTCTTGCTTACTTAATTTTCATGGTTGAGCTTCTCATCACTTTTTATGCATAACTTTTTTTAATAGGGTCAAATTTAAACAATTCGGGCTTATTAAGAAATCTATCCGTGTAAATTCTGTAGAGCATCCACAAATCCAGCCAATCGAATGGTCTAACTTTTCAAGCATATTGTACAAATGTGGAAGCATCATTTCTTATACTAGGATATATATGTATGGAAGATTCGGTGCGTAATTCAATATTCTAATTATGTTAAGATGCTTCTTGGAAATTTTGATGTTTGTACAGGATCTAAATTAGAGACAAAAAGATAAGAACCATTGAAAAAAGATACTCCTAAAAGACAAGAAGGAAAAGATAATAGGAATTTCTAACTAATAGAGATGGGGAAGACGACTATATTGGTTAATTTAATGCTCCTCTGTTCGCTTTTTGATTGCTACATATATTAGAAGTAGTTATTTTAAAATAATTTTGGTTTTAAAATTTAAGAAATAATTTATCACATTTTTTCAATTCTTAAATTTTACTATTTAAATTACTTTAGAAGGTAAAAATAATAATTATTTTATGTTTCTAAAAAATATCTATCAATTAATAAAATTATATTAATCAAATAATAATTTCTATTAATTTATTTTAAAATGAGTGTTCAAAACATAGGGAGTACAAGTGTTGTTTTCTCGTTAATGAAAACAAATTCAATTATGTTTTTATATATTAATCTGGTTCATTGAGTTAAACAAAGTGTTTTTCTTGGAATTAACTTCACATTTAACTCTACCTCTTAGTCAAAACAATTCCCTTCAAACTCATACTCCTTCCTCCATTTTAATCGTTAGAATAAGATTTACATATTCATTAAGAAAAAATTTAATATGGATGGTGTTATGAAATAATAAAGAAAGAACAAGAATATGTAGAGAAAGAGAGGATGTAGAGTAGGTTCTTATTTCTCTTTGATGGATTTAAATATAATGAAGGAGTAACCCTATTTATAGGGATAATTTCTCCTAACTTTCTCCCAAAAGACAGACTTTCTCGCTATAATATAAACACATGTATCCACTATAATATAAATACCTTTGCGTACATTCACTATAATACAAACATGCTTTTATAACACTCCCCTGACGTCTATTTCATAGATAATGTGTCTCGTTAAAACCTTACTGTAAAACAACCCCTGTGGAAAAAAATCTGAAGGAAAAGAGTACATATCTAATAATACGATTACGCTTCATTAAAAACCTTACAAGGAAAAACCTGGACAAAAACCGTGGCGAAAAAGCATACGCGTATAATTCCCACTGTAACATCCGAACATTTCGCATCCCGATCTTGGTGCATCATCTTCTTGAAAGTTGCGCTATAGAGATTTGGTGAATAAATCACCACATTATCACTTGAACGAATATGTTGCAATGCTAATATCACTCATTCTTTTGGAGCCCTCAGGTGTAGAAGAACTTTGGCAAGATGTGCTTCTTCTATCTCTTTTATGAATCCTTTGTTGTGTTATGCATGCCGCATTATCATCATATAAAATTGTGGTAATTGTCATATTTCAAACCACATTTTTCTAATGAGATGTATCATGACATCAACCACACACATTCCCTTGCTTGCTTCATGAATAGTGTTATTATCTCAACATGATTTGATGAAGTAGCTACGAGACTTTGGTAGATCTCCAAGATATGGCAAACATTCTCCACATATGAACACGTAGCCAATTTGAGATCGAAGATGTGGGTCGAGAAATACCCAAAGACGCGATAACCAACAAGATCTAACTGCAATTGTTAGAATAATATAAGCTCATATTGGTAGTCCCTTTTAGATACCGCATTATGTGTTTGATCCCCATTCCAATGTTCCCTAGTAGGAGCGCATCATATCTGTGTGACTCAAGAATTTCTCATTCTTTTAAACTTCAAGGATTTTCATATATCCTTCGCCTCTAGACATGAAAATGATTTCATTATGCGCATATCAAGTTTTTCATATATTGCTGTACTTGGCGAGGAACCTCAAAATAATCGCATCCACCACAAGAGGACCTCCCTATATAATAATGTCGAAGTTTAGAAAAATCTTTATGCCACGTTAATCCATTTATATCCACCGGCATTACACTTAAATTGCGTATTTTTAATCGTCAATCATTTATCCGTCCATACTTTTCGATAAATTTGAATTCAAGATCCTCGTCAATATTTAGAATATTGAGCTAAATAGCATTATATCAAAGCACGTCGATGATCATTTTGATATCAATTCCAATGCGACATAACTTATCGAGATCTCTTAATTTTTTTGTCATTTTCGTGCACTGAACCTTTGCCAAGATTTTATGAAGTGTTATGTCGGTGCTTTCTTAAAGCACTTGCCTCATCATTATGACAATCTCAATCATTTGCTCCTCTCCTTCTTCAAGGAGTTCTATTTTGGAATCAAGCTACCCATTACGCTTTGGGCGTCTCATGCACTGCCCTTCAAAGATCTTTCATTGGAGCATTTGCAACTAATTATAAAATAGAGTTAACAAATATATCCGCCAATTGATTTGAAATATTTGCAAGTGAATTATCTATTGAACTTCAAGTTCACTTTTTTTCCCGAGGATCTGGATAATTCAACTCACACTCAATTTTCAGCCGCTAATCACTTCTCCCCTAATGCTAGAAAAACTAACATTTACCCCCCCCCCACAATCTCATTTGAGGACCCATCTTTGTGCGTTGTGGTGGAGCACCAATCATATATCGCACATTCAAATTTTAGATGGAATTATTCGATTCCTGACCCTGAATCAATTATGATAGGGGAACCTTGTTTGCTTGATGCATTTCAAGTGTTGCTATATGTTAAATGAACATATCTCATACCAAATTTTATTTGAGAGTTTTATTCTCATAACTAATGATTTAGCTATAATTGGAGGCATACAATTTTTGCTAAACCAACATAGATATGAATCAGAATTATCAACATGATTTTATAATTTGAAACTATGCTCTTAATTTAATAATTCGAACAACAACCTTACAAAAATTACTCAAGTTGATATCAAACACATGTGACCATACTATAGATGCATCTATTAGCAAATGATTCACATGGTAGGTGAACGGGCTCATATTCACCCTTTTATAAGTTCCAAAATTTCAGGAAATCTCAATCTTAGCCGATCAAAATCATTCTATCACGAGAACCAAGCAAACAAGAAGAGAATTCTTGAAGAATCTTTTATTTCTTCAACATATAGCCACGTGAATTCTCAATTATTTTTGCATCACATTTGAACCTAATGCCAACCAAGAGGCTAACTTATTTAAGTAACTTAATTTACTTTGTATGTGATTTCATCATCATACCGTCACGCACCGCCTTGGTTATGACTGGTACCCGTGCCCTACTGACTCGAATCGTTAGATCGGCTGAGTTTGGCACTTTGGTGCCCGGCTAGTTCTAACTCTAGATCCAAGAAAATGAAGGGCTATATAACGGCTGTAATACGCTTCCGCCGATTAGCCTATAAACGCCGTACTATAACATCACAAACTTAATCACATTCATAAAGGAAAACCTAGCGCGGGCCAGCAAGGCCACCATGCTATCTAAAGCTATCTCTAAATCACATAAAGAAATGTCGAAAAGCTACGTGACGGCAAGGTCACTCACTATTAACCGGATAAGGCCTCACACGGCCAACATAAATAATTCAACATACGTACTACTCCCACACGACCGCACAACTAACCTCACAGGAGATATATACACACCGCAAGCCTCTAAGAATATCAGATAAGATGGCCTGACAAGGCCCTGGCCACCAGACAGACAACAAAAGAAAGTGAAATAGACTCCTGAAATTACCTACCCGGATGACTGTGGAGCCGATGACTTATAAGCTAGCTGGAATTTAGGATCGTTCGTCTATGAGTACTGCAGTGGGTAATGCAGTCATTAAACGGCCGCATCACCGGTATTCTAGTATGAAAAGCAAACCGAACATAATCGAATATAAGCAACATAACTATAAATTCTTAACAATAGAAAATATCTGAAATCACCGGGATCGATGGAATCTCGAAATAAGCTTATCTCGTACCGGGAAGTAAGGTAGAAGATACTGCCTTCATGGCGAGACTCGCCGTCTATCGCCTATTAGATATCAAGTATATACATATATATAACAAACAAGGACCTATAATTAAAATTTCCGATAAAGCGAAAGGTGCCAACCAACACACAATCTATATACCCTACCTGGGTCAAAACCATCCAAAAATAAATCACTCCACTCGCCTACTAACTACGAAAGCACCTCTACCTACTTTGGGTTCGGCAGCTGCACATGGCCTCCGACTATAATCGTGTCCGAGTCCGAGGACTCCTGTGAATCGTAAATCAGAACTGTGATTCAGATCTGTAATTTGTTCCCCGCGCAAGCGCACAACAGGTAAGCTATATTGCTATGCCGACGCTCCTCGGGAGCATGGGGAATGTGGCATCCCATCTTCGTCCTATCATGGACGACATGCCACCCCTTGAGTGATGTATCTCACCTCTAGCGGCGAGCCGACATGCCTATTAACCCAGGCGGCGAGGATGCTCTAAGGGTGTCCTCATAACACAAACAGTTTCTAACAAACAATAATCACGTATAGCAAGTATGTTCGATCCGAAAATACTATCTCAATTCTCGATCTTTATTCGAACTCTTTTCTGCATTTAAACCGATTCTCATACGAACTATACCGTATCCGAGATATTATCTCGACCGATCGATATTGCTTTTTACTAACTTTATTCTGAATATATCATAATATTATAAAACATGCTTGTTAGATTCATACTGACTCAATTCTCATCAACTCTTTCTTCATAGTCACGCAATTTTGCTATACCGAATTACTAACTTGCCGAAGGAACTAGCTTTACATACCTTTCGCTTCGGATTTTCCCACTTAACCGACGTAGCTCACAAGCATTTCCGCTATTTCTCCTAACCGCATTCATATATAGTCAATTAGAACTAAATACGCTAATATTCCGGAAGAAAATATCACTTTCAATATATATATAGCCCAAACTTTGGCTTATCGAGAAACGGTTGAAAACTCGCTATTTCTCGAAAGTCCAGAAGGGAGAAATACTCAATTTAGGGCTAGGAGTACATTGACACTAATTTGGAGCAATTCCACTTACCTTAGTCAGAGCACGATGATTCGCCGCCTCGACTTCACGAAACTAAACCCAGAGTAATGCTCCTGCCGTTTAATACCTCAAGATCTAGGATTATTCGAGTTTGGGCCACGCTTGCGGCGTAATTCCGATGAGAAATGGATAGGGTTGTTCGTTTCTCCTTCTCTCTGTCTGCCTCTCTCTCGTTCTACTGAAATTATAAGCAAATGAAGCAAAACCGAAGTTTGGAGGCTTTTATACTTGGGGCCGCACTCACCTCCGTGACACGCTGTATCGCGGAGCCTAGCCTCCGTGACACGCCGTGTATCGCGGAGGTGAGTGCCGTGACACTCGCCATCGCAGGAGGTCCGCCGCCTCCTCTCGCGATGGTTCGACGTGTCACTTATCCTAGTTTTTTCCTGCCTTTCCTAGCATGTATGGCATTCAAAATCCTAACCAACATGCGAATCGGCTATATACATAAATGGGAATTTAATGTGGGTGTAAATATTTTCCCCCTTAAGAACATTCATCTCGAATATAAACTTCTACCTGCAATAAGTTCAAATTTACTGACTTATTCTAGAAAAATTTCGTAGCAGAGTCTCCCGTAATATGGACTATCCTAAACCTAAAATGCGTAAAAGTCCAATACAGTAATTTGGCCACAATACTGTAGCAATCATCTCAAAAAAAGACTAGAGTCGATTATCTCATTTATACATATACTATACGCGCACTATATAAAATAACAATACTAACATACCTCTTGACCGACTAGGCTTAAAACAAGTGAGGATATTCAATTTTCATATTCTCCCGCTTCTCAGTCATCTCTTCTGCCTCCTATTACGCCACAAAAGATTTGATGTAAGGCTATCTTTAGCTTCTCAATCTAATAATTGCCTGCTTAAGATGGCTACCGGAATCCTCTTCATAGGGCGCTTCTTCAGAATTCGACATCTCCGGATCTGGACTCAAGCCTGATGGGTCTCTGATGCACTTCCCTAGCATAGATACGTGAAAACTGATGAACAGATTCTAATTTCCGGAGGCAAGTTCAACTCATATGCCACTGGGCCTATTCTTCGACGAATCATAAGGCCCAACGAATCTCTGATCGAGCTTACCTCTCTTACCGAATCTCATCACCCTTTCATCTGAGATACTTCTGTAAATACCACTATTCACATCACCCTGTCTTTACGCGCACATCGCATACGATTTCTGTGGCTCGTGCGCTGCAGAGGCGTTCGATAAGCTTTACTTTTTTTTTCTGATCATGAATGATCTTCCGCCCACTATTGTTGATTCACTTAATCAGGTCTGTTGAGGATTCACACTCACTGTTATTAACGCTTAGGTGGCACCATTATTGAATGGGTAATTCGTATTATGGCGGTCAATGACAAGAGACGCATCCCGACTCACCTCCAAAATCTAACACACATGCTTGCAACACATCCTCGAGCGTTTGAATAGTGCTCGCCCGCCTCTATATCCGTCTTGAGGATGAAAAGTTGTGCTCGTGTTAATTCAGGAAATTCCACTTCCAAATGACTGCCAAAACTTAGTTGTAAATTATGCCCTCTGCCGAGATAATGGATATTGGAACACCGTGGTACCGACTATTCTATGATATACAACTCGCATAATCTTCTAGCAGTAGAAAGTAGCCCTTACCGGCGTAAAATGAGCTAATTTTGCTCATCATTAAAAATTACCCAAATCGAGTCCATTTATATCCGTGACGGGTAATCGTGCTACAAATCCATATTTATCGTCTTCCCATTTCCAAAGAGGCACATTTATGTTCGTCAATCCGCCCTGGATTTTGGTGTTCCGCTTTTCTTGCCGGCAAGTGACACCGGGCTACGACCCCGCTATTTCCCTCTTCATTCCTCGGCTACTCTGTGATATTTCTTTTCATATCATTGGGCATTTTAGTCGAACCTGACGGGATGGAATGACGAGTATAGTAACTTCACTCATCGGGTAAAGTATTGCAACGTCTGGGAACGCAGCGCAATCTTTATATCTCAACACTCATCCTTTGCTATCTAAAACTCGCTTCACATGCCTCGCCCACTTGAACTTTGTTGTTTCCTACGTCATTTTAGCCGAGGTGCGCAAAAGTGGAAAATCCTACCACACCTTCCCGTAGTACCCGCTAACCTCAAGAAACCGCGTGCCTTGGCTCTGAGGGTAGGTCCTGGGGCCATGTTTTCACTATTTCTATTTTTCTCGTATCTATCCGTATACCAACCTCCGACACAATGTGACCAAAAGACTACTAAATTCAACCAGATTCACCTTTTAGAGAAATTGGCATGTAATTGACGATCATACCAATTTATCATACCTAGAAACCGACAAAAGAATTTCTTTGTATGTTTAGAGCTTATCCCGCCTATGGCCTACATGCTAATGTCACTCACCGTTGGGATAATTTTATATGACTCCGTTCGCACACCATGTGCATGTATCCGCAGAGATCCCGATAGTGACTGCGATCTCTAATAATCCGTCGACAATCAATGGTCAAGCGAATGACTCGAATGTCAAGTAGTCTAACAATGCTCTAAATGTCCTACTGCATATGTAGCCTGCGACACCGCAGAGTTGTGGATGTTTAACTTTCGTTTCTTCTAATTGAACAACCGTAGAGCTGGTCTTAGTCGATGCATTTCAAAGATCCGCTCCCTCGATCTTCATAGGAACCTACCGATTTCCCTCGTCTTAGTAAACACTCGTGCTAGCGTAGTACTACCAATTCTCATGCTTGGTTCGTATCCACTTGGATCTATAATCGCTGTATTAGGAAATTCTCAGTCCTTTGGGTAACTTTGTAAAGCTGCCCCCCCCGGGATTCTATATACCCGAACATTTTACGAGAACCGGCTGGGGTATTGGCCCGTCATCGCTACCGCCGTGGACCCTTCCTTGGGGTACTCACCCGCTTTGTCTAATCGGGACTACTGGGCGGGCTTGCGGGTGTTCCCATGATAACCGCTAGGTCGACTAAGGATGACTCTCACCTACAAGGCCGAAACACACCACCACTTAACATACCGGAGAATTCTGGTGTTGCTAACCTATGGAATATGCTTACTGCCTCTATTTCCTGCTCTCGCAATGTGATAACGCATCGGGTCTTTAGGATGCTTCGCTAATACGGCGCTGCACTGTTGTTGGATTTGCCTAATCAAGCAACAGACGTCATCCAATTGACCAAAGCACAACTCTTGAGCTTCCGAAGTCTAGATCTAGCAACAAGCATATAATTCCATTAACTCAATAAACCGAGAACCGAGAAAGTTCCTATGGCCTCACGTGAATCACACTTAACCTCGGCCCCTTTGCAAGTGTCCCGGGCGGTACGATCTCGTATATACTTCCTAAAGAACTAACTGTAATCCGTGTGATCAGAATCCCTATTGCGCTATTCACAAGATATTCCACATTCGTATATATATATATATATATATATATATATATATATATATATATATATATATATATATATATATATATATATATATATATATATATATATATATATTAACAACTATGTACAATCCATATACCGAATTTTGTAGTAATACGAATCTCTCGGCATGCTTTATCAATTTCATACCGCACATGATATAAATGCTTTCTACAAGCTTTAATGATATCTCTGCTCCTAGTACCATTTCATTAGATTTTCGTCTCATTCGGAAGCAATACACATGTACTTTAGCTATGATCTCGCTATTAGAAATTTCGCCTACCTTACAACGCAACATTCGAACTCAGGCCTTACTAATTATATTAGCGCCCGTGGACTGCCCCTCATTGGACCTCGTCTCCTCGGGGCCACACTGGGACAGGAGTCTCCCGGTCGTCACCCTCTTACCTTTCCTTAGGCGTACGTACCGCAACATTCTCTCTAAACTACAATCTTACCGTCTCTTAGCCGTCGCCTGAGGTTTAGTCCTTAATACACGATGTTCTATAAACCGAGGTGATTCTCGATTTCCTCAAAATCGGATCTAAGGATCTTCACCTCATCTTCCTTAAACTGAGCCTGTCGGTACCTACCATATCGTCAATAAGGTTACCAGTCTCCAACCTATACTTTTCCGACTTCATAATGCACTCCATCTTATTCATAATCTCCTTGTCTTTCGATATCACAACTAAGATTATAACTATTATCTTATGCATACCTCGTCGTCGCACATGCTACGGCGGATTCAAACTTTTTCATTTCAACTTGGCATACTCTGAAGTCCATCACCGACTGATCTCCTACGCCCACTTCGAGTAAGCTTAGTAGTCTTATCAGCTTCCTTCCTCGACTTATTACCATGTAGGTCCGCATGCAACTTACGTAATCATATGTCTTTACTCTTTCTAACACTTTCTGAATCAACCAATCCATATTCACTTACCGCCTACTTTGGGCAACATCGCCTCAATCCTTATGCCTCTCGCTATACTAGATCAAAACTAAGGGGGTAGGAATGGCTTTTCTTACCGTAACGAAACGGTGGTAAGACATGGAACTGTACCACATCTCAAAGGATGGAGGGAATCCTACATTTCCTCTCTTTCACACCTATTCGATAATCTAATATTGTCTATTATTTTAATCGATCTTATATATCCAACAAGTAAATCAACCTAATATACGTTATGCTTATTACTTCCTATTCTTAAGGTCGATATATACCGGGATGGTACCGAAGAAGGTATCACATTGGGAGGTCCCCGGTACCTCCTCCGCCGCCTGTAAAGCCTTGTAACTCGGCTGGTTCCCTCCCGTTGCTATATCCGATCTTCCGCCCCGGAATAGGATATCGCTGATATGACTTGTATCTCATTCAAAAAGTATGGTAAGTTTTAGGGACTCAACCCTATACCGTACCGCCTATAGCACGATTGAATGAGAAGAAAGAGTAACTATCTCATCATAGCCTTGCAGCCTCGTCTATAGTATGGTGCACACCACATCCATGTACAAAGCACTCTACTTGGTACGCGCCTGCGTACTCCCCTCGCTGGAGCACACCACTTAATACCAAGTTTGACACGCCCGCTGGGGGGTATGACTGCACTGGTGCCCTACTCTGGACCCGAATCAAGTGATCGGCTGAGCCTAAGCACTTTCTGTGTCTCGGTTAGTTCTAATCTCCTGATTCAAGAAAACGGGTGGCTATATAATCTGGCCAGAATACGCTCCGCCGATTAGGCCTATAAAATGTACCGTACTATAACACGCCAACTGTGAATCACATTCATAAAGGAAAACTCCATGCGGCCGACAAGGCCACCATGCTATCTAGTTATCTCTAAATCAATATACCAAATGTCAATACTACGCGGATCTGGCAAGGTCACCACTATTAATCGGATAAGGCCTCGCCACTCGCCAACAACATAAATAACTAAACATACGTACCCGCCCCACACGACGGCACAGCAATTCAACTACAAGGAGATATATACACAATCCGCAAGCCTCTAAGAAAACCGATAGCATGGCCTGACAGTGCCCCCAACTACCCGCATCTACAACAAAAGAAAGGAAATAGACCTCTACTGCCTAAACCGACGACGTGAGTCAAGACTCTATGAGTCGACCGAATCACGACGGGCCTCGCTCTTTACGAGTACCTCGGCAGGTAATGCAGCCGGGCCAAACGGGCGCTGGATTACCGGTACTCGAGTATGAAAAGCAAATCAACATAATCAATATAAGCAACATAACTAGAAATTCTTAACAATAGAAAATATCTGAAAGTCGTTCGATCGATGGAATTCAAATAAGCTTTTATTTGTATCAGTAAGGTGGCATACTCTGGCTGCCATGGCGACCTCGCCGGTCTACTTCTCGTATTAGGATATCAAGTATATACATATATATAACAAACAAGGACCTATACCACTCTATAAGACTAAGGTGCCAACCAACACACCCATATAATTTCACTCCTGTCAAACTATATCCAAAATAAATCACTCCACTCGCCACTAACTACGAGCACCTCTACCTACCCTGGTCAGCCTGGGATATGGCCCGCCCACCGTGTCCGAGTCCGAGGACTCAATCAGAAATCAGAATGTATCTCGTAATTGCCCCCGCGCAAGCGCACAAATGTGTTTACTTGCTATGCCGACACTGATACTGGGAATGCCGTATCCCATCTTCGTCCTATCAAGGGATTTCCGCATACTCCTCAGTGATGTATCCTCACCCTCTAGCTAAGCAGCCGACAACTATTAACCAGGGGCTAGCGAGGATGCTCTAAGGGTGTCCTCATAACACAAACAAGTTTCAACAAACAATAATCACGTATGCTGCATGTTCGATCCGAATACTATCCGTATTCCGATTTCTTATTCGAACTCTTTTTCTGCATTTAACCGATTCTCATACCGAACTATATCAGACTGAGATATTATCTCGGCCGACTGACATTTTCTACTATCTTTTTTTCGAATATATCATAATATTATAAAACATGCTTGCTAGATTCATACCGGACTCAATTCTCAACTTCTAAACTCTTTCTTCTATAGTTCACGCAATTTGCTATAATTAATACTAACTTGCCGAAGAAACTAGCTTTTCATACTTCGTTTCGCATTTCCCGACTAACTAACGTAGCCTCAGCGCATCCGCTTATTTCTCCCAACCGCATTCATATATGTGTCAATTAGAACTAAATACGTTAATATTCGAAGAAAATACTTAATATATATAGAGCCCAAACTTTGTCTTATCGAGAAACATAAAACTCGCTATTTCTCGAAAGTCCAAGGGAGAAATACTCACAGTGGCTAGGAGTACGTTGACACTAATTTGGAGCAATTCCACTTACCTTAGCCTCTAGAGCACGTACGATTCGCCGCCAAATTTCAATAAACTAAACCCGTAGGGAATTCTCCTTGCCGCTAATACCTCGCATCTAGGATTAATTGAGGTTTGGGCCGCGTTTGCAAGGTAATCTGGGATGAGAAATGGATAGGGTCGCTTCGTTTCTCCTTCTCCGGTTTGTCGTTTATTGAAATAAGTTAAATGAAGCAAAAACCGAAGTTTGAGGCTTTATACTTGGGGCCGCACTCACCTCTGGGTGGACACACCGTGTATAATGGAGCCTAACCTCCGTGACACGCCGTATCACCCTGAGATTTAGCCTCCGTGATACTTAGCCATCGCGGAGGAGGTCTGCCAGCCCTCTCTTGCGATGGTTTGACGTGAGTCACTTATCCTGGGCCTTTTCCCGGCCTTTTCCTAGTGATGTATGGTATTCAAAAACTCTTAACCAACATGCGAACCATCTATATACATGTCGTGAAATTTACTTCTGGCATAACAATACCATAATTATATGTACTACAAATAAAAATGTCGGTAATCTTTTACATAAATATTTATAACCCGCTTCAATTGTAGTAGCATGATCTTCCCATAATTTATAGTCTCAATTTTTTTCAAGTCCTCAAACTTATAAGTTTCCTTTTTGAGACTTACTACAATAATTTCATTCCTTCGTGTAGTAATACATTAGCTCTTCCGAGCTCACCACATCTTGTGTACTACCACATATTCAATCATATCAACATCATTAATAGTTTCTCCACATAGTTTCAACTTTGAAACGATTTTGAATGTTGATGAGCTATACTCATAACAGACTTATAATCTCGACTTGTATCCAATCATATCGTGTCTTTGGGAAGTAATTTACCATCTTCAAGTGGCTATACTTTTCTTTTAGCTATTCCACAAAAACAAGTGGATCATTAATCGTGAGATATTCACTTTAATTTCACAATATGATGACGCAAGAATATCATAGTCTTAGTACGATCTTGATTTGGTGCTTTATTTTCACTTTTAATGGTGTCTCCAAGACTCCATTGCATCCATATGGATTTCAAGATCCAACACCTATGAAAGGTAGTTCTTGTCCGATCTTTGAAGGGCAACGAAATCAAATTTCGTAAGATTAGCCATATTAAAAGAAAAAGAAAAATAATACCTTGGCCTTCAAATTTTGAGACAATAGAGAGTCGTAGAGCAACAGTATCACCAAAGGAATATCAATCACGTGGGTTAAGTAATACACTTTTGAAAAAGAAATTTTTAATTTTTCTTACCTCGCATCTTTCAAAGTGAGTGTTCAAGGCGTAGACTCGTGTTGATAATCGCAGGTTATGAAATAATAAAGAAAGAACAAGAATATTATGTAGAAAGAGAGAATGGCATGTCTCTTATTTCGATAGATTTAAATACAATGCATGAGAACCTCTATTTATAGGATAATTTCTTCTAACTTTTCTCCAAAAGATAGACTTTCACTATAATATAAACACATGTATCCACTACAATACAAATATCTTTATAGACATTCACTATAATACAAATATGTTTATAATGATGGTATTTGACTAATATAACCCTATTAACTTTTTGAAAACATACAACAATAATTTTTTTCATTTCAAAATGACTTTAAGTATTAAGGATAGGAATTGAAAAAAATATGGTCAATTATTTTTGAATTTTGAAATTAGCAAATATTTTGAGATAATTACTTTCTTATACCTAACAATTAAACAACGGCGGAGTAATATGAAAGAAGGCGCAAAGTTAGTTTTAAGCAATGAAGAAGATTTGGGTTAAGAAAATGATTATAATATGCAAAGGCTTCACTTCGGAAGAGAAAGATAAGTACAAAGAAACGAGCCAGAAATATATAGGAAATGCAGTAGTGAATTGGCAACTGGTTTTTAGAGAAGAAAAAGGAAAAAGATTAGCGGATATTTCAATTTTAATTTCATAAGTTTGGCAAACCAAACTCAAGTTCACTTTTAGACGGTCGGCAACAGGCCCTTTCAACCTACACTAAGTGCTCCTACTGATTTGTTTAATTCATCCCCTAATTTTGAAGTAGTTGTTACACATAAATATACTTACTTATTAAATAAGATTTTTGAAGAAAAAGTAAAAAGTAAAAACAGAAGATATATTATTATGTATAATTTTTATTTTTTTTACATGCAAAATTCATCAAATTTGTTATCTAATAGTTTAGCTCAAAAATATTATTATAGTTACTTAATTGGGCAAAAGATGTCCTTATTTAACCCAAAACTTAATAGAAGAGTAATAATGATATATTTGGACCTATATACATATTTTAAGGGCAATTTAAGTTTTTAACTATAATTATGCTCATTTTTAGTTTCTTCAAATGACTAATCTGCTATTCGCAGTGGGGTATGATCGCACCCGCAAAAATTTATATTTATAGTAAATTAAATATGATTGATTTTAAATCTACAATTCACTTCTTATAAGGAAAGGGGAAAAAAAAAAGACTGCAAATTCTCAACCTTTGAAAAGGGCAACGGAAAAAACGGTTCCTCTATCAATTATATAGATACCTCAAGGCCCCCGCAAAGAAAAACAGAGTAGTCAATAATATCCTCCATCAATTTTCCTCTCCTGTTTTTTCCTCCTCAAGAGAAAACAGAAAATATCAATACCCCTTTTCCTCTGTTTTCCTTGTGCAAGCTCCTCCAAATTCTTAAAAGATGGGTTGTGGCGAATCAAAGCACGCAGTTGCAACAGAGAACGCCACCATCCCCAAAAACAAGAGATCATTGAGTTCTAAATCCAACTCCACAAAGGCTGAAACTCAGACTCCTCAAGGAAATGACAAGAAAACTGAAAATGGAGAATCTGGGGTTGCAGAAACAAGTGATAAGAAAGTGGAGGTTACAGCCAAGGGGGAGGAGATAATTGCACCTAAGGTGGTGTCTGTAAGAAGAAGCAAAGAAAAACTCTGAGAAGAAAGAAATGGTGGAATTGGAAAAAGCCACAGATGATGTTGTTGAAAAGAAAGAAGAAAAAATTGTAGAATCTCAACCTGAAGAGAAGAAGAATGCAATTGATGAAACAACCCCTGCTGCCGTTTCTGTTGTAGAAAAGAAAGAATCAGTTGAAGAGATTAAAGCAGAAGAGAAAACTGGTTTGTTAGATTTATCTTTTTTTTAATCATAGTTTTCTGTTAAATGTGGGGAGAGAAAAATTGCCATTAAAAGTTTCATTTTCCCATAATTTGAAATGCAAAACTTGGTAAATTTTCAATAACTATTTATCAAAATCTTCAAATTAACTGCTGGAGATGAGCTAGATCCTCTTTTGAGAGTAAAAATTTGTGCTCTTTTTCAGTATGTGGTTTCTAAGGTAGAAAAAACAAGAAAGACCATGGATTTTATGTTTCCATTAGAATTTGAACCTTTTATCTCTATGTTTTTCCTTATTGATGTTAATATGCACTTTTGTTTTAACTCACAGGGAGACCATTAAGCCAATTGAAAAAGAGAAAGAGAAGGGAAGAAGCTGTGCCTGCTTCTGAGGCCACGGATGCTGCTAAACCAGAAACTGACAAGGATGCTGCTAAACCAGAGACAGAGGAAAAGCCAAAAGAGGTATGGATTCTCAATATCCTATCTTGAAATGTAAAACGTAAAATCCTTTTCTATCATTTTTTCTAGAAAATCAGACACGATCCCAACATTTTTTTTGGGCTTTGCTTGACTAAACAAATGGGAGCAAATGATGTCTCTTCATATTAGTAGTTTCAACACAAAATTTCTTATTTCCCATGTTTATAATGTTAGCAGTTGTTGATGGAATTTTTTTCTTGAATTTTGTAGGAGAATGCAACTGTAACATCAGCAACTACAGATTCGAAAACAGATTAAACTGCAGGCATGGGAATATGGAAGAGGCTGTTTATTAGTTTAATCCTTGCTTCTTAAAGCTTGTTGCAATTTCCAGCTTAAGTATACATATTTGTTCGATCTGTTTTCAGATGACTGATATACTACTCTGTTCTGCTTATATATATATCCCATTTCACTATAATCTACTTTCTTTCTTTGGTATTGCGATGGGAATTTTCTTTAAATTGTTGTCAAAGGTTGCGATTGCAAATGGTTGATCACTCCTATACTTTTTTTTCAGTCTCGAGTTATGAATACATTGGAGAAATTTCATAGTTTTGTTCTATTAAGAATCACCACTCAAACCTTCATAAAAGGAAATATTTCCTTCATACCATTTTGTCCTGGTATTTAACTGAATATGCTAAGATGTTGATTATATACTATATTAGTGCTAGTGGAAGAATAAAAGTTTGTTTGATTCCAAGTGCTCAAGGTAGAATGCATCATTTAAACTTTTATTACGAAATACAAGTGATATAATATTATACCAATTAAAATATATATACATAAATACATAATTATACAAAGACCCGGGGCTTTACATGACCCATAAATTCGCCCTTGCTTGAGATAGATGCTCAATTGAATAAAGATATTCCCTAAAGCAAACAAAAGAACTACTAGTCTACTACTATAGGAATAGGAGATTCGCCTATTAACAACACTGTCGATGATAGGGAATCCAATAACTGTCATTTTCCAAGGAGCAGATAGCTACTACTAAGAATTAACAGAATATTAATCATATATGACGAGTAATACTTTAATCTCTTTTTATTTACATGTATGAGATGTTAAAAAATAAGATTAAAAAGCTAAAGAAAAGGAATTATATACATGACGTCCTTCCAAGCAAAGGACAGAACTGCATAATTTGGACTAGCTATACACTTCCTATTTAGAGAGCCAAGTGGGAAACTCTGCTTCAGCTCTCCGAAATTATAGAGAGCCAAGTGGTAATCCCAATGGATCTCTATAACGATCTCTCTTCCTCACTAAACTCCACATTTGTTCTCAAAACAGAAGAAGATATATCTCTGGAGAAGATGATATTTGGCCGCTGTCTGCTGTGCGATACGCCGCTAGACCATTATCCATCACAATTCTACATCCCGCCGATACATCACATGATAATTTTACACCGAAATATCTCAAATGATCCGTAATACTGTTGCCACTCACCGACCTACATAGATTTGATCAAGTTACAAAGACGCCAACAGCTCTAGTAACATTCAGCCAGAAGTTTATTACTACTAAGATAATTAGAGAGGGGTACGCCAGCTTTAGGTGTCTCGACGTGTTTCTAATCCAAAAATTGCTCTTTCTGGATCCTAAATCACCAGCAAGATTATGGATTCCTTTCGTTACAACACAGTTCAGCAGTAAAATCACCATCTCTCTTACCACATTAAGTTCCATTTGAACTTCTTTGGATTAAACTACAAACAAAAGAAACTACTTTTACTCA
Organism: Datura stramonium; assembly: GCA_018107945.1. Classification (NCBI taxonomy): domain Eukaryota; kingdom Viridiplantae; phylum Streptophyta; class Magnoliopsida; order Solanales; family Solanaceae; genus Datura; species Datura stramonium. The sequence continues at coordinate 208,422 of JACEIK010002362.1, forward strand.
ATTTTCTACTAAGTGACTTGTCTCGCGTCAAATATCAGTGTTTTATGGTTTAAACTTCTTGTTTTTTTTTTTTTTTTTTTATCAACAAAAAGAAAAGTGGGAGAGAGACTCTTTTAGTCTTTTTTTTTTGCATCATCACTATTTTGTACAGTTTTGTTTCATATACCTCTTACAGCTTTACAAAGTCCTCGTTAGAATTTAGATTAATGTATTTTTTTCAAATTGCTTTTCTTATTTGACAAATGAAAGCTGAATGATGTGTCAGCATTTTTGACATAATGCTTTATAAATGGATCCAAGTGTGTGCCCTCAACTGGTTATGATTTCCACAAGCATTTCCACTGTTTGGATTTGTAGTTTAACTTAATCTAACAGGCATGAAAAGTAATTTAAAGAAATCCAGTGCATATATTTCTGCTTAGCACATGAAAGAGAAACTTTACCTGCTGCAAGAAGGATCCCTCCCAGAATTGTCGCAGACCTTTTCAACTGTATAAACTAAACTTCCAAAGCCAAGAGATCACAAAGCCAGACCTGCAATTTCAAGATCTCACAGTCAATATATGCAACCATGAACCAAGACAGCAAGAGGCAGAGTCACTTGGATTTGTTTAAACATAGTTTGAATGCTCTCAATGAGAAAGACTATCACCATGAGTCTTTATCATATGTGACATATTAATGCAGAAGTTACAGAAAATAGCAGTCATTGACGCTCTACTCTTAAATAAATTCATTAACACCCATTTCAACGTATTCTAAAAGAGTGGGGATAGCTGAACACAAACCAATGGGACAAAGATATTACTCACTCCTATCCCATTTTCTCTGATAAAGTTTGAAACTTTGAAGGAGCACAGAGATTAAGTTTATCCATTATCATCAACAAGGACGGAAGAAAATAGTAAAATAGCTGCTGAAAGTTGGTTACAATCAACACTTAGGCTTTAAGTCAGGGTCGGCTATATGAATCCCGTGACCATGTTTCTGATGTAAATTCATCACAGGCTAACACTATAAACAACTATACCTCAATCTCAAACTATACAAAATAAAATAAAAAGTACTACAAGTTCGCTGTATTTGCACTGCATAAATATCTCTGAGATGCAGAAAGTTGGTTAATAGAGAAAAATTAATTTCACATTAACGTGTAAATTTGAATTGTAACCAAATTTAAATTCTTGAGATTTGCATTCATGAATTAGCCCACATCCCACAGTGCTGCACTCAAGATATTTCTATGTATAGAGAGATAGCTGTCTCATTCCTTACAACCTTCCATGCACCCCCAAGGCATCATTAGACTTGTGCAGTTCAAAATCAAGCACTACAGGGTTTTGAGTTGCGGAACTTGCCCCTCTAAAGCACGATAAGTTTTGTGAGGGAAGTAGTGATAGTAAGGGGCAAATGAGGCACAATATCATGACCATTTGTAACACGAATTGTATTAGGGACCCGTTCACTGTAGTAGGACACAAATGCAGCATTGCCCATTCGTGGTTGGGCCCAAATGTCATAACCTAAATATTCTGGTATCCAAGATGCACCTGGGATAAGAAGATAAACCATAACTGCATGTTGGAGAATAATTTTTAAATTATATGGCCAATGGTCCACAAAACATGTAATTTTTCTTCTTATTTTGAGAAAAAAACACATGTATCTGTCGGCATATAAAAGATCAGTGATATTTAAGACAAGACTCTATCTCTTTAAGTGGCAAGTCAAAACGTTGTAAATAATGATTTTTGTCCAAAAACGATAGTTGCAAGTCTTTAGTGCATACGATGAGATCCAGGCCAGAAGGCAGCCATAGCTCCCTCCCCATTGGAGTGCCCAGTCACTATAATTTGAATATCTTCATACAACTTTTTTGCTCTTTCAAGAGCACTTTGCACTCCCGGACGCAATGACGTGTTGTGGTAAGCAGAATAAAACTATGATGCACCTGGAAAGAGGCAGAGATGACTAATATGCAGAAAAGAAGGTTAGAAACAAAACAGAAGCAGAAGAGGCTGTGTCATACACACACCATTGCACCTTCCATTCCTGGATAAGATATATCAAGCTGCTTCCAGTATAGATCTTCAATCCACTCCTGTAGGTTGTAACCAAAAAGTTCAAAGTTGAACTTTATATCAAATATGTTGACTACAGAGAGACCACAGGATACCTATACAGTAATTTAGATAATGCATATTATATCACAACCATGAGCAGATTGATCATAGATTATTATATTATAAACTTGGTCACAGTGAACATCAATAAACACAAGAAGAGTCTTAACATTTCACAACTAAGACCTGAAGGCTCTAATCAACTTCTTTTTTACTCCCATTTATAATATTGTCCTAGAGAGGAAGTAATAATTTGATGCAAGCTGCTTCAGCAACTCTGACCACAAGTTATCAACCACCAATCATAATCTATGATGGTCAAGGCATTCAATCTCCTCAACAAAGTTTTAAAACCAAAATCACACCCAGTTATAGCATAACGAGCAGTAGCCAAAGACACAAGTACCTTGGTGCTTAGAAAATTCTATATGACAGAATCTAATTTTATCAGGGAAAATGTTTTGAAGCAAACGGTGTGTGGTTCACTTGTGATGAGGCCCAAAGCGGGGGCCCAATGACCAGTGCTGACATTTTCTTATTCTACTAATAACAAATGTCTCCAATAGAAATAAATTGAGAAAACCTAGAAAATTGGTGTTGTTTGGTTCATATTTTACTTTTATGCAAATGGTTCACACAATATTTGGCTTTTCCTATACATGTAAACATGATGTGCTTTGTTTAAATGAGCTTCAAATAACTAAGTTATTCCTTCTAAACATCTTTGCTAAAATGAGCTTCAACAACTAAATTATCCTTTCTTCGATAAAGCTTGCTTTTTTTTTTTCCTTAAGAAACAACTCTACAGGTAAACCCAGGCATGACCTCATGCATGCCATAAGTTGCAGATCCCATAGGCCTTTCCACTTCCCCTTACCTGACTGCTGGAGGAAATTAAGCTTTGCCTTGACTCAGTACACTTGCAAGCACATTTTTATTGATTAGGACTATTCAGGTTGAAAGTAGATATAAGAAAAATATCAACATGTCAAGATCATCAATTAAACCTTTTAAGCTTGTCAAACTAAATCCAAATATCCATGGACAGCAAGTTCTATCAATAGCATCTCTGCCTCTTTGTAGCAACAAATTCAGCTGGAGAACAGTAGTTGGGTTATACACCCACATTGGTGTGTGCATCCACAACATTGTAAAAGGTTGTTTAGATCTAGTTCTCATTTTCAACATAACAAATTTGCAAGTAATATGAATAGCCAACTTGCAGCTAGACGGTTGGCCAGCAAAGGCCACAGAAGTACAACTTTCTTCTAATTTACAACTTAACATGATTTTGTACCTCAGTCATGACGTTTTACTGACTCTTCATTTGATTCACAGGATTTAGGGAGTAGCATATCATTATTCCTTTCAAGAGAATGGATTTCCATGAAAGACTTCCTTTTAATTAAATTGGACTATTTAACCACGAAACTACATTTTAAATCCAGTGTTTTCAAAGGCGCGCTTAAACCTGAAGGAGGCTCAAAACGTGCTGAGTGCTTCTATGTCAGCTAATATGCTTTCAATATCGTCATCAAGGCTTTTGAATATATGCTTTTCTTTTCAATGAGCCTCCTGAAGAGGAGACACTCATACAATTGATATTTCACTTTATTGTAACTTGTTTCCAATTTTTCCTGCATATATTTGTTATTCATTCTTAAAATTACTAGTCTTGACTAAACATATATATTCACATTTTTCCAAAATTTGCGCCTTCTTCATTAAAGCCTACTCTTTATTTGTGCTTTGTGCGTAAAGCCCCACATACCTTAGAGCTTTTTGTGCTTCGCTTTGATAACACTGTTTGAATCCCCATACATCAAATTTAATGTTGCACAATAATGATAACAAAGTAAGGGGCAGCGAACCAGTGGCAACAAACCTGCTTTCCTGAGTGCCCCGGAATGCAATAACAATGGGCATTCAAGATCCTGTGCCACGCCGACAAATGCCTGCAATAGGCATTGAGTATTAGATCACAGAGTAGCCTCTAATTAAGAGCAGGCTTGCTTCAGCATAATGTAATTCACACCTGGAGGCATCGTTGCACATCAACAATGAGCTCTAGAATTTGAAATCCCTGCTCAAGAAAAAAGAAGTATATCGCTCAAACAACTTAACAATGAAGGCTTGAACAAACCAATCATACATGAAAACTATGGCTTCATATTCTTTTTTAACATGAAAAGGGTTAGATGATGATTCATATAGATTACCTTAGTTAAATCATTACATCTTGAGCATGTCCAGGTAAAGCAACCCGTCAAATCGACATAGACCTGCAAATGAAAGGGAACTTTTGGTTATAGTCTAATAGATATCAAATATAAGCATACAACGTATTGTAATTACTGCATTAAAGGAGCAGCCTGAATTGAAATGCATTAACTGCAAATTAAAAGTGCAGAAAAACAAAGGACAGGGAGTTCTAGAAAGCATTTACTGATCATAATTAATTGCTTATCACATTTGTATTTTCACTCAAGTGATGAAGCCTTTCAGGTTCTAAATACTGAAATTTTACACTGTCATAAAGGAATATAGTCGCCCTTGTATCCCAAACTACAATAGATCCAGATAGAATTTGGAACAAAATCTTAACAATGTAAGGTAGTATTTAGACTTACTGCTGAAGCATATTCCACTAATATGGTGGCAAGGGTGTGATTGTAGATAGCTGCATGATGCTTGGACTTGGCCTTCACTTTGAGTTCTGCAGCCAAAATAATTGTAAGCTATCCAGAAAATTTGTTAACTGTAGTCAACCAAGTCCATGATCAGTTTATGGCAACAAACATAAAGAGCACGGTGTAAGAGAAAATAACTTCAAAACATATAGAAGTAAAATAACTCTTAGAATAACTTGAGACAAGTCTTGATCAGTTTGCACTAAGAAACTAAATTCTGACGTCTAAACATACAGCATACCTATCAGTGTTTGCACAATCCTCTCTAAAGCTCCACCGTGCCTACCTCAAATCATCTTTTCCACTCCATCTGTTTCCAAAAGTGTCCTAGCTTGCTTTGCATAGAGATTAACAGTGCAAAGCCATATACCCATTTTTTTGTTTTCTAGGATACTGTAGAAAAATAGTTGGATAAAAAAAGTTAAAAGTGGTCCAGTTATCTCGATGTAAAACTATTTTGAAAAATGTTATTTGTTTAGAGCTTTTTGGATGAAGTTCTTAAGACACTTTTTCAGTGGAAAAATCTACTTCACTCACAAAATTCAAAGGAGAAAAGAAACAAAAGCCGCAGCTATCCAAATACCTTTTTCTTTTGCACAAATAAAAGAAAGTGGATATTAATTTGCATGGAAATAAAAAGACGAACACTTAATTGGAAATTGAGGGGGTGAGATCTTTCACAGATAACTTGTACCACAGTTATCTCCATAAGTGAGCACCCAACGCCTACTACTATCTATCAGCCATTTAAAACCAATAACCACCTGTAGCTGAGTGTACAAAATCCTAAGCTTGACTAAACTCAAAAAGAGTTTCAGTATTTTCATATGCTATTGCATGACGCAAGCTGACATATCTTTTTCTATGCACAATAGATAAAGTTGGATTGAAACACCAGTCGAATAAAACATACTCCCTATCACCTAAGAAAGTAAATAAAAACAAATCAATGGTATAAATTCATAATTACTGGACAACATAATTACCTCTGCCAGTTAAAAATAATATTGAGCACAGAAAATTAGCCACCTTAAATTGGATTGCAAAACCATCCAAGAAAACATACTATACTTAGCATAGGGCAAATTAAAATCCAAATCAATAGAAATTACTCATAGTTGTTGCAAATAACGATTACCTCTACTAATTGAAGGAAGTCAATTAAGTATGGAAAATAGCCACATTTAATTTGATAGCAAACACTCCAAGTAAACATGCTATACTGCGCACTTAGGAAACTAAAATACAGGTCCAAGGAGTAATTCATAATTATCTCAAATCATGATTACCTCTGCCAGTTGAAACGGCAATGAAGCATAGAAAAATAGCTACCTTACCCAAGTTTTTCCATCCATGCTCCCCTGTATCACAAATCACAATGTTCAAAACAAATCTTCAGCTAAAAATAATCTCAATAAAGCGGACCTAATTGAGAGTGCAAAACCCCATAAATAGAACGCATATAAATCAGGACATAATTACATAAAACTAAATAAAGGAGCACTGGATTCACCTGAAAACTTCAAGATGCTCAACTGGGAACTCCGTTAAAAACAAACTGTTTCCTTTTTCTGCTTTTCCTTTTGGATTTCTTCTTCTTCCTTGTGAGCACCGGCGACGGCGATGACTAGCAATGTCAACCGGCGATGGATGCAGAATTTAGGGGAGAGGAAAAGCGTGGAATGGAGAAGGGTCCAAGCTTTTTGGCAAAAAAGAAGGTGAATTGGGTTTGACTATAATGGCAATTGTTTTTGTTCAATGGATGCTTTCGTGACGGTAGTGAAACTTCTGTGACGTTTATCTACAGGACGCCGCGATGCGGTAGCGTACAGAAGCAGATTGTGACTCGGATAGGGACTTGCATCTACAAATTTCACTTTGAAGCTCTGATGGCGTCGTTCGTTGAAAATGTTTATTTTGAGAAATAATTATTTTTAAATACTTACTAAAAAAATATTTTTTTGTGAGAATCAATTTAAATTATTTTTAATTAATTTTTTTAAAATTAAAAATTAATTTATTTTGAAGTATTCTTGAAAAAACATGAATTGCATCAAATTAGCTAGGATTACCAACAAATTTCGTAGCTAATTTATTTTTAAAAAAACAGATTAAAAAATTGAATTAAAATTTTTTATTTTTTTTATTTTTTTTAGTTTTTTTATATTTTTTAATAAATATTTTTAAAGAAATAGACTATTAGTCAAAACAAGTTACTCCAACAAATTATATATTACCTCATTAATATAAAATAAAAATAGTATTATGATTTTACATATAAATTATTCAAAAATTTATTCTAATTAGATATAAAATAAAATTGATTTAAAATTAATTTCAAAACTTTTTATCTCTTGTCCTCTTACCAACTGAAATCATAAAAAATGTAATAAATGAAAAAGTGCTTATTAATTCATCCCAATCTCTGATTTTCTTTTCTATTTTTGTTTTCTCAATTCCTAATGGAATATCCTGCTACTCATTGTTTTTGTTCCGTTTTCAAATTCGTGACTGTTAATTTACACCTGGGCTGAACGGATTATGACAAATTTCCAAGCATATGATCCTCTTTGTCTTTTGTAAGGAAGATGTCATTAGGTACTTTAAGCCTCTTTTATTTTTATTATAAATTAAAATATATATCAAGGCTTAAATAT